>JZLH01S0296646.1:58877-70242 GCA_001188425.1 Eucidaris tribuloides | reverse complement strand
AATTTGATAAACGTACAGATAAGGTCCTTTAATTACATTAATTTTAATAAGTAAAATTTTGACTTTAAAACTTTGATATAAAAGAGGTCTGTACAAGCCTTTCACACATTATTGTATAACAAATGTACTTGTTTGCTTACATTTCTGTACATCTTATGCAAAGTGAGATAACGTTATAATTGGTATAATATTATAATATGATTATAATATAAAAACATATATTCACAGTTATGATGAAAACTTAATAAAGTCAAATAAACACACTTACTATACATACACAACCAATCATTCATGATAATATCTTTTAACTATCTTTTTTAAAAGAGCTTTTCCAACTCCGAATAGTTGGGCTCTCTATAAAGAAAATGATTTTGCGCCATTTTGTTTTAAACGAATTACACTTCAAAACAATGTGATATACTACCATTGCCAGATGTTTAGTTCAAAACTCATGCTGTTCTTAAGCATTTAATGTCTAAATGTAAAGCGCATAGAGAAACGCATTTGTTTATTATGCGCTATAAAAATGCCGAGTTACATGTATTATTATCATTATAACATTGCATTCGTCAACACAAAAAGGCTTTACGTTAATTCATACTACATATAATGAAACTGGTGTCTTCACCGGGAAACACCCTGACTGTAACGTCATACACGAGATATTGCAGTGTGTTAGGCCTACACGTTCATGTAAAACTGCGTAAGGGGAAGCGCCAGGGTAAAATCTAAGAGAGGGCAAAAACTCTTAGGGAATGACAATGTAAAACATAAAGTAAATAGAAATTGATTTTACACTGCAAAAAACCCGTGTGTTTCTATATTTTGTAAGTTTTGGTGGTGGTGGTGGTGGGGGGGGGGTGGCGCGTCTGCTTCAGCATGAAACAAGTTAATACATACATTTTGATAAACTTGGTGTTTATGATATTCTACTGTCTAATCGTAGGGGAAATGCTACTTCTAGGGGTGCTACTCTTGCTCGCGACGGGCACAAAAGTAAACAAATATGGATTAATCGACGAGTTTATTGGCAATATGAACACCACACACCAAGCGTAAAGTGATGCGGGGAGTTCAACGACGCCTGACTGAGATAAAATGCCCATGATAATGATCGGCATCCAGCAGAAGAAATCAGTTCCAACTATGAGCGCCATTTTGGCTGCGAGTTTGATGTCACGCATTTGTCCCGCAGTGCGCGCTGCGTTCGCTCTTCGCGCCGAGAGCCTGACGCTTACGAACATGACGACATAGCATATGAAGATCACGGTAAACAGGACAAGATTGATGGCAAGGAATAGAACGATGGAATAGATCCATGCTGGACCGCCTCTGGTTGCCGTAACCGACGAGTAAGCGTAACCGCGAACCTCGCTATCATGGCTAGCAAGTCTACTTTCGAAGAATCTCTCAGGAGAGATTACTTCAACACTAAGAGGGAGACCAACACAGACGTCCGATAGACCGTAGAATCCAGGAATGTACGAACTGAGGATGATCGGTCCCAAACTCAGGATCAAAGTCAGGATCCACGTCAACACTACACAAACGCCAGCCCTGGTTATACCAAATCGAAGTCTTCCAAAAGGATACAGGATACACAACAACCGATCGAGCGTTATGAGCGTCAGCAGAAAAGCAGAACTCTCACTGGACAAGACCGCCATGACACCCGCAGACTTGCAAAGGTGCGATTCCCGCCAGGTTGGAGCACGAAGGAAGTACAGTTCGCCGTAATAAAGATCGGTCGACGCTATAATCAACATGTACGCTCCCATGAGGAGATCAGCAATGGCTAAGTTGGCGATGAAGATTGCCTGCACTTTCCCGCCACTTGCCGATTCTTCACGACAACGTAAGAAGAGGACAAGACCGTTACCGAAGACGGCTCCAATTCCGATGATCCAGATCATCACTCGAAGGACGGTGTTTGGTATCAGGCGTGAACAGGAGTCCAAGAAAGATGGGTCGACGAAGGAACACGTTTCGTTGCCGTTAAAGAGACAACAGACGCGATGATCATTGGTGTATCTGGGGAAATGGGAACATCATTGAAAGAAATAATAGTAAACTCGGTATCCGAACAAGCAAATAAGAACAAAAAAGGTGCATGTGTATTAAGTCATGGACTTGAGGACAGAGAGAAAGTAATCTGAAATGGGATATTAACTCTTAACATGCCAAAGTCACAGATCTGCACCAAAAATACACACAAAGTCCGTAGAGGTTAAAATCCTCCGGCACGGTAAAGAGTTAAACCTATCATACAATTAAAAGCTGAGCGTCTCTTTTGCATGCCTAAAAATCAGCATTGTGTAAAATACACTGAGACACTTTTACCATCTTAGAACCTTTAGCAAAGTGTTGGAGCTTGAAACTCAGTTTAAGTAAAACTATAGTGACAGCTAGGTTTTGAATTGAATTATTATGTCGTGGAGACAAAAATTCCTAGCGTATAGAACTCGCATTAAGCGAACAGTTGGTTTGTGGACATTTGGCAAATTCCAAGTAATTATTAACCTTCAGATTTAAAACCCATGTCCTTCATAAATAGCCTAAGGGCATGAGTAATGTTTTGCTGTTCTGCAGGGAGGGGTGCAAATGAGATTCTCTGCCTCTAATTTGACCAAGTAAGCAGAAGACCCAAGAAGCGACATTTGTACGAATACATTTAATTAACCAATTTTGCCGCATAACCTTCATGTTCCCAATTTTAGGATTGCCATTTTTGACTTCCAATCCAATCATGAGAAGTAGGTTGAACAATGCGGGCTGTAAGTCAGAATAACATGTGGATTGAACATAAATTCCACGAGATTTGCGAAGTTTTTTTTGTTTTTTTTGAAAGAGAAGTGTAAAAGTTCAGAAATTAGACAGTATGTCACTCCACATGTAAAATAAGATTAAAATTGCAAACCAAAAACTCGTCATCTGAAATAATACAGTTGACACAAAAACTAACACTCACCATAATTTAAGTTATATTGATAACAGGAAACATTTCCCCAAAATTGATTCGTGACAGAAAATGAGGTGTAAATACTTACATGTAATCTACTGATGGGATCGCCTTAAAGGAATGAGGTTGCAGACCATTCAGTGTGTTGTTAACGATATCCCTGCAGCGAAGGAGAAAGATATCCGTCTGTTACGTCATAGTTTTTTTTAAAGATAAGACTGACTACTTGCAGAAGAAAATTTTAATAACAAATATTCTCAAACCATATACGAACAAATGATATTCCGAAAATGTCACTCTAGAGCAGAAAATAGTTGAATACACGTACAACAAAACACTTCGTTTTAACAAAACTTCTACATCATCACGTTGACAAAGTACTAACATAGAATTCAATATGTGGGACAATGTAAATTGTTAATATTGCAACACAATGGGGCAGTGATGGAAAATTCAACTATTTAAACTGCCAATCCTACAACCATTAATTACATTTGAACTATTCCCACATTACAATGCGAATTTGATATGCTTTCACGTGGAAACCAATGAAATGGGGAACTCTAATGAAAGATTATCCATTTTAACCAGTATTTCAATTTATCTTAACTCTTAACGTGCCGAAGTCGCAGATTTGTACCAAATCCTACACATAAAGTATATAGAGGGTTAACTCCTCTAGCATGAGAGTCCATAGACGGTTAAATCCTCTGTCAAATTAAGAGTTAAAGCTGTTATATTTCTAAGTCAGGAGTACTCGTACAGCATCGGAAATATGCTATATACGTGTTTGTTTTATGCTCAAGAAAAAAAGGCAAAAGGGCTTTTCTAGGCTAATGTGCAGACGTTTTGAAAACGTTTTTCTTATTTTCTTTGAACCTGTAAAAGCGGTAAATGGTTTCGAAGATAACGATAAGTAAAGTCTCAGGCAGTAGATAAGAAGAAAAGTACAATTTGCAATATCTTACAGTAGTTCTAAATTTGTCAGATCAACAAAGACATCTTCCTCTATGGCTGATATCCGATTGTTAGACAATAATCTGCGGACAAGAAATGAATAAATAACACATGTATGTTAAAATTTTCAACATGCATATTTTTGTGCATCACATTTAAATGTAGAGAAAATTGTAAAAAAAAAAAATTATTTCTAACACAAAACTCAACGCTCCGAGCTCCCAACTCACGAGTCTTGAAAACTTACTTCTTTTCTCCACTTCCCGAGTCTGCTACCTAGACTCTAAATTGCTCGTAGAGTCGGCCTGGTTTGCAAAACAAAACTATATGTAGACCAGCAGTTAAGCTCTAGAGATTTTTGTTCCAGCTCAGTGTTTTTACTTAAGTCTGCATCTGTTATGGCTACTATATACTGCTAGAATTGCACTACTAATGCTACTTCTACTTGCATGACTTGTACACATGGGCGGCGCCGGGGGGGGGGGGGGGGGACCGCCCCCAACTCCCACTATATTTTCTCAAAGTAGTGAAAATCATCCGATTTTGAGTGGTTTTCGAGAATTTGCTCCCTAAGATGTTTTCTTTTTGGCGCAGAAGGAAAGTCAGGAAAACAATTTGCCCGGGAAAACCCCGAGAAAAATCCCCACTGAGGGAATTTTTGGTCCCTGTTATGAGAAATTAGGCTGGGAAAACTTTTTCGGGAGTTTTTTTCCCGACGAATCTGGCCCTCTGAGATTTCACCCTGGCTCCGCCCCTGCTTCTACTACCACCACCATTACTACTACTACTACTACTACGACTACTACTACCACTACTACTACTATTACTATTATTTACCACTACTTCTACTACTACTACTTCTTCTTCTAGTACATTGCTTCGGCTATTACTACTAGTATTACTACTACTACTACTACTACTATTACTACTACTAGTACCACTACTACTTTTACTATGCCTGCTTCTGCTGCTGCTACTACTACTAATACTACTATATTTCTAAAATGTTTATTATCTATACATGTTCTTCTATGTTACTAACTGTGCATCGGAAATGAATATACGGGTGGAAATGGGGCTCAATTATACTTACAAACTTGTTACGGCGGACAGGCCAGCAAATGATGAACGTTCCAGCACAGTTAACCGATTATCTTCCAGATTCCTGAATTCCACACAAATAAATATTTTTGACACAAACTTATACATTTGTATGGTAGGGCTTGATTTGATTTGATTCATTTTTCAGCATTACAAACAATATACATAACACGAACATAATACAAAATACGGTCAAAGTCATTTCAAAATCAACTTTGTGGTAAAAAACGTGATTTATGTGGATTTATTACATATTAGCATCTTGAATGGAAATATTGCGTGTAATTTCTCAACAATTTTATTGGTTGAAAGTAAGCAAAACCATTATGTTTCAAAAATAAAATGTTATCTAGCAATACCGAATACCAATACCCGTTGGCAGCAACAAATGAATATAATGAACTACAACAATTAATGGCGATGTAAATTTTGTTACGGGCTAACAGAACCAAATTGTATTACACGTAGAAACTTGAAACTTCTTTTCTCATTTCTTTTGCTAGCCCATCTAATGTGTGATAATTAAAAATATTTATTTTATTCCTTTCGTATTGATTTATTTTGTATTCATATTCTGATAAAGGTTTGTAGCGTTTTTACTGTAACTCATAAGGCTGTTGTGGTTGGCCACTCATCGAAAAAATGTGGCAGAAATATATAAATAAACTGAACCTTAACATGAATATTAGGTTATTTTACATTCTTTTGTTTTTGTATCATTGAATTTGTAATGATAATATCAAAATGTGTTAACCCGTAGCATCCGAAATTCTGTAATTCCAATAAAGTTAGTACTAGGTACTTTCGGGTCCACTAGCCATCGGGTTAATAACAAATGTTTATTTACAATAGAATTATATATCCTACTTCATAGACTTCATAGACCCCTGTATTGCAAGGCGCTAGTCGGGTCAGAAAACCCCGAATTTCAATCTGGCCCCCTGGGACTTATCCCTCCTTGCTGTTTACTATGTAGGTTTTAATGCTGAACCCTAATCCTTCTTACGTATTAACATCGTCAGTGTCAATAAACAATTCCCTGACTGAAGGAAATCCTGGCTGTGCAAATTTCTATCAATCTTGAGCCATTTTTTTTTTTTACTGAAGAGACCAATTACTTTAGACGTAGATTAAACTTCGAACGACCTAAATCGACTGAGAAATAAATGTTTTGTGAACATTTGGGTGAAAATAGTTCCCGAATGTATACTGGGCTCTCCACATCCTGCCATAAACAGCGGCTGCAGTCCGTTAGCTTAGGGGATTAGGAGCTCAAGGGATTTGCTGCACTCTGTTGACATTTCCCAGATTATATCTCCTGGTAGATAACAAATGTGGGGTTTTCCAAATGAGACAGAAAGTTTCGTAATGTTTTGTAATCATACTATTATGCACAGAATACTTAACCAATTAATTGATAAATGTATCAATTTGTTAATCAGTAATTGTAATTACTGTCGAATGTGTCGATAAATATTAGAAACTACATGTATAAATAATTTTAGCAACACTTACAGAAACTCTAAGTTTGCGAGACCAGCAAACGCGTTCCGTCGAATTACTGATATCTGACTCTCATGCAAGTGGCTGATTTTGTGTTGATGAAACCCACAACGTCCGTTGGTATTGCAAGAACAAAAAACAACAACAACAACAAAAACAGAAAAATATTTACAAAATTATAAAAGTAGCCATTCTGAATACGATAATTATGGCTCTTCTTCTGGATTCCATTCTGAAAAAATCACTAGTAGACACTAAAATGTTTTGAACATTTCGAGACACAATAATTTTGTTCATTATATCTAAATTCAACAGGATGAGTCATAACTTTCTTCAGAATATCGAGGGACAGTGTATAGTGTGTAACGTCAATCCTGGTATAGTTGCCTATTCGCGGGATTCTCGTCATAAGGGTGATGCCTCCACGGATGTAGTTGGAATATCATCAATCACGTGATGCGCAATTGACCAACCCGGTATCACAAAATTTACAGTTACGGATAAAACGTATGATATCCAGTTCTTATGATACTGCCCTCTATGGGTGGAAGTTAGGAGATGGACACTTCATCAGCGATTTGGTCGAATAATAAAAGTATGATATGTGACCTGAAATACGCATATTCATCATGTACATTGTTGACTTGGTTCATGCACATTTAAAGCATAACAGACGGAAACACCATATTTTTCACATTCGTTCTTTGGCTCCCCATCAAAGCGCAAGCTTAGTTTGGGCGATTTTCTTCTATTTGAAAGGTTTATGCCCAAAGGTCATATCACACCAATAACAGATTCTGAATGTCTTTAGTTTTTTAACTTTATTAATGAAAAAAACTATATTTTACATTATAGCATCCCAAGGGTTAATAAGGGGTTAAGTATTATCTGAATTATACCTCATCAGAAAGATCAGAAATATAGTCGAAAATCTCGGAAGTGATATGACCTTTGGGCATAAACCTTTCAAATAACAAAAATCGCCAAAACTAAACTTGTGCTTTCACACACATATTCCTCAAGACACGGTCATCTTTTGACCTGTTTAATTTCTAGTTTCGCCACTTTATGTACCATAGATGTATATTCCTACAACCAAGGGTCATTAACACCACGTTTGATCTAAATTCACGGATCTCTTTTCAAAATGAACAGTAATTTGTCTCATCTACTCATCTACACAGACATGTTACACCCGTACAAAAAAGTAAGTAATGTAAACCGTCTCTACCTTCTATCTTCGAAATACAGAAGATACACATAGTGGCCCCATAGTGGTTGTTTTGAAAATTAATACGGATTGCAACCTTTACAATGGGATTAGAATCATTATGGATACTAATTACACTTACAGTACATCCAAACTGGTCAGATCGTAAAACGCATCCTCTTCTATAGTTGAAAGCGAATTTTGCTCCAAATATCTGTAAAGATTGAGGCCAATTCATCACATATGAATATTTGTGAAATCTATACGTGAATGGAATAAAAAAAAACATGCACAACCACTGTCTACCAACAAAGATTTAGACAGCACGCGTTTCATGTAGTGTAAAAAACTAACCATGCACTCAATAATAATAATAATAATAATAATAATAATAATAATAATAATAATAATAATAATCATAATAATAATAATAATAATAACAACAAAAATAATACTAAATAATAAATAATGATAACGTCTTATTTACTCTAGTATCTCAGTCAAAATACTCTACTATCTACCAGCGAGCTCTGCATTGAACATAAATTTATTTTCAATTCTTCTGTATCGTGAGGTTGATGTGCCTGGCCTAGAAGCAGAATGCTACATTACTTTAATAAAAGTTTTTGTACCTATGATCCCGCGGGCTCAAAAACGAAAGCCCACAAGCCACTTGATCCAAGACAAAGATTTAGACAGCACGCGCTTTCTCATTAGTGCTAACAAAACTCACAATGCACTCAATAATAATAATAATAATTACAACAACAATGAATACATATAAATAATTATAATGTTACTCAGAGGTAGGATACTCTCAGTCATAATAGGACTATTCTACCAGCGAGCCTGCATAACTAAATTTATTATTTTCACTTCTCTTTCTGGAGCTGAGTGCATGGCGTAGAAAGTCGAGAAGGTACCACTTATTTTAAAAGTTTTTTGTATGATCCGACGGGCTCAACCCGCGACCTCCCGCACTGGCTATCACACCGGTTAATAATTATCTATCAATTGATTATCTGGCTACTAGAAATAACGCAGAGGTTTGAGTTGTGATAGTCTTGAAAATGTGGTACTTTCTAATATCATTCGTAAAACCATTTGAAAAACTTTATTGCAACTTTACTTCATTCGCACAGTATTCGCACGCATGAAATATACCACTGCCTTAATTTTCCAACATCGCCCAACAAACATTTCGTGCGAATGCGCGTAATTCAGCTAATGTCGCTAAATGTCGCTTAAGACACTAAATGGCAGAGATGAACCTCGATTTTGCAACAACTCATCAGAAAAGTTGTCGATCCAGAATCATGTTCGTTGTAAGTATGTCGCCACTCAGTGAGATATAGCTTAGCAATTCTCCACAATGTCAAATCCGTGCTTCCCTTTATAATCGTTCAAAATGGCCGTATTTTTTTCCAAATTTAGCATTAATCATTACCATCATTGCAGGAGCATCATAAACATGGAAAATTATCTTTTACTAGCACAGCGATGCTTCTACCCGTACTATAATAATTACCCTCTACTAAAAGTATTTGCAACGATACAATATAACGCCATTACATTTTACGTGAAGGCGTCTTTCTAAAATATATATCTTATTTATATTTGTATTATTACAATTTTTTTTAAATAAATCAATGAATATACTTTCTCGTTCCTTCTCCAAGGCGGAGAGATTATCCAATGCAAGCGCGCCCTCGACAGAGGGGATAGAACATAAATTTTAATCCTTTTTTTGCTCCCCGTAGGGGTGGGGTGTTAATTAACACTAGCATCGTAGTTCGGTTTCAGATTACCAATGAAACGGTTTTATAAAATGGTCACGTACGTCCTAATCAAATGATTGGTTGAGACCTATCACATGACCAGCCTTTTATTTTACCTAATGGCAAAATTTGCTAATGACCGGTGATAATGACCGGTGATAATGACCAGTACTAATGACCGCTGTGGTTTCCATACATTAATCGTCCGCGCGATTAGTAACTGCGCGAATTACGCACCGGCGGCAGGATCATGCGCGTGTACGTGTAGGGGTACGTGTACGGTGTGTACGGCGATCGTAAAACATCACTCGAAATATTGGCCAACGCCGATTGCTGTCAAATGAAGAAATACAGGAATTGTTTAGAGGAACTGATGCATTCACCACTAAACAAGGCTTACTTCGGTTTCTGAAAATTTGAAGCATAAATTAATCGACTTCCCAGCACAGATTGCCTTCGAGTTCACAACAAGGTTGAGGTGCCGTACCGTACCGGTATAAGTTAGTTAGGTGAGTTCGTTACGCTGCCAGCGGCGTCGCGACTACTGTAAGTAGAATTACACGTGCAAACTTAAGATTTGCCCTTGAAGTGGCCCCTTCAAATTTTTATATCGATTAATTTCGGCCTAGGAATTGATTGTTGACGAATGCCAATGGCTAACGTTACAGTTTCACGTCATTAAGAATACTATGAATGCCAGTAGACCTACGTCTAAACGTAGGTCAGGACTCAGTGCTTGTCTCGGGTCTAACGGTCTAACCGCACCGTTGCATCATGTTTTCCATTGATATCAAATGACAAGGACGTTTCGAGACCATTTTATAACAATAATGCACATTCATTCTTTCGGGCATTAGTTAATAATCCTACATTTTTAACTGCGAACAGTCCAAAACCACTCGCTATCGCTCGTGTGTTTCAGACTGTTCACAGTTACTCGTTCGATTAATTTTCTAATGCCCTCAGTGATCTGATATTTTGTATATTAATGATTTGAAAGACTTCCACAAACAAAATGTCACTATGATCTCTGAAGCGTCTCAGAAGAAGACACCCCCCTCGAAGACGAAGTACCTCCTATCTTCATAAGACAGTGACAGGAGGATAGCTACTCATAAAAGTGATGGCTTTGTTCTTCCATGATTATAATCAGGACCGAGAAGTCTCATGACAGTAAATTTTAAGATTTTACAATAGTAATCTGCCTTTAGAATAGAACAGGAGTAAGAAATTAATACTTGAGAGTCTTGTTTAATATGGCGCGTTCCTCCTTACACTGTCTGTATTGAAGAAGGATCACTTTCGATCTTTTCGGGAGGGTGTGTCTTCTTTTTTTTTTTTTTTTGATTTCTGAGACCCTTAGAGGTCATAGTGACATTTTTGCTGTTGCTGGAGTCTTTCCAAACCATTTGTAAACCTTTTATTGGTAATCTGAACCAACTACGATGCTAGTGTAATTAACACCCACTCCTCGGGAGAAAACAAAAACAGGTTAACATTATGTTCATCCTCTCTTCAGAGGCGCGCTTGCATTGGATAATCTCTCCCTTGGAGAAGGACGAGAAATAGATTCAGTGATTTATTTAAAAAGAAATGTAAATGTTTCCAATAATAAATGGATTAGGACATCATTTTAGAAAGACCCCTCAACGTAAAAATTATGCCTGATATGTATTTGCAATACTTTTGAGTTAGGGAGGGTATGTATATATTATACTCACACGATCGAGATTTGTCAGACCGGCAATGCTACATTTCTAAGTGTGTAAGTTGGGTGTCGTGAGTAGGTCCCGGGTGTGTATGAATGAGGGCACAATATAAATCAGCCGATGATGAAACCCGTGACAAACTGTAATT
>JZLH01S0296646.1:5286-20071 GCA_001188425.1 Eucidaris tribuloides | reverse complement strand
TACATCGATAATTGATTTTGTTTCTAAATTTTAAAACAACGATATCAAAGGATTGTCACTCTGGATAACAAATATTTTTTCTCAACAGGGGAAACAGAAATATTTGAACGCTGTTTCTGATATACTTTTTACAGAAGTCCATCCCACACATTATAATTAAAAATAATAAAAATAATAAAATAAAAATAATAGTAATAGTACTACTACTCTATTATTACTGCTACTACTACTACTACTACTACTACTACTGCTACTACTACTACTTCTACTTCTTCTTCTTCTACTACTACTACTACTACTACTACTACTACTACCACCACCACCATCACTACTACTATCACCACCACTACTACTACTACTACTACTACTACTACCACCACCACCATCACTACTACTATCACCACCACTACTACTACTACTACTACTACTAGTTCTATTAAACGGGTGCATTTTCAGTCTACCTTGTCATGTGGAGTGCAATAATCCTTCCAAAAGAAACACACATTTCTTAGGCATGTCAGGTGAACATTAAAATCATCAATATCCATGTTACGTGTAAATTTGATTCCCATATTGGTCAAAATTGACCCGGAACTTGGTTGAATCTGACCTCGGTTCGGAATGTGGCCCCAACCGACCCTTCTGCGAGTCTGTCTGACCAGGGATTTTTAAGAATATTTCTTTTATGCAATATCTATGCATTTCAAAAATGAATCAAAGTTGATCCTAAACAGTGCGTCCCAGAAAAAACAAAACAAAACCCTAGAACAAAGGCTTGTTGTGCGGAAGCAATGAGGCGTATAATTGCAAAAATAAGTATAAAATAAACTTTGACTTATACTCTTTCCATTGATACATTTAGCAAACTTATTTATGCATGTATCTCTGAGTACCATGACTTTAAAAATTTAGAGTGAAAAACCACCTGTTACGCTTTATGGCTTTGAAACTGTGCACTCCATGAAAAGAAAGAGATAGACAGCTTTGTGCACAGTGTCAAAGCCAAAAAGCGTAACAAATGGTTTTTCACTTTAAATTTTTAAAGTCATGGTATTCATAGATGCATAAGTGAATTGGTTTGCTTAAAGTGATAGGCTAACATTGTGGCGCTTCAATTTAAAAAAAAATGTCAAACTTTGATATCTGAGCTACATAGCAGTGTTTGCATGGACAAATAAACACCCTAGAATACAAAAGTTTGGAAATTTATGCTGCCACTGGCAAGATATGACTGAATAAACAATTAATACTCGGGGCGAGTAGAAAATAGCCTAGATCTACACACAGTAAGTCTATGGGAGGAAATGGGCAGGTGAATCCGGTCAACTTACGATTTTCACTTTTCAAAGCACTTAATAATAATTTTGAAATACAATTTTTTCAGGGCTTTATTCTTAGACCTTATCAAAGACACTGGTAGCATGGTGAATCATGTAGCTCAGATTTTTTTTAACTGTGTATCATTATTTTGAAAGAGCATAAGTTTATTGTGAACTTATTTTTACAATCATACGCCCCATTGCTTCCGCATAATAAGGCTTTGTTTTAGGCTTCTGTTTTTTTCTGGGACGCATTGTATAGTAAATTCAAAGACTGTGTCTTTAATTACTCGACAAAGAATTCATTCCATTTCGAAACAGAAATTTAAAACAAAAACATTAATATTCATTTTTGTAATAATCACAAAACTCTCATTAATGTTTTCCTCCTAGAATCCGACGAATCTTAACACTGATCAATATTATTGGTTATTTGATTGAAGAGATTTTATTTTATACGAATTTCATTCCATGTCTCTCGTAACAATAACATAAGCAGTTATTTATGAATTTCAAACCATATAGGTAAATTCGTATTGCACAAATTTGATTCGCATTAGGCCTATATTGACAGGCAGGGACAGCGCCATGGGGGGGGGGGGGACAGGCGGCTGCCCCTATTGTCTTCAAAGTAATTGATGTGGATTTTACTGTTTTACGAAAATTTACCCCCCCCCTATTGTTGCTGTTTGGCTGGGATTTTCTTTTCAGGAAAAAAATGTTTTTCATTGTCGTCGGGCCCCCTGCCCCTGGCTTGTCGGAGGCTGTTTGGCTAGGGAAAATATGGCCGGCAAAATTTTCCCCGACGGATTTCGCCCCTCCTTAATATTCTACCCTGGCGCCACCCCTGGTTGGAGGGGGCTGAACCCGCTACTGGCACTGGATAGAACTATCAAGGTTGCTTCAAGTCATGGGCGTAGTTTTATCTTGCTGTTCAGGTGATACCTTATTCCTACATCGACGGACTATAGGCCTACACTTTGGTAACAGCGCTCGGAACTCTTTCATGCGCCACCAGTAGATAAACAGATCGATAAATACGCCGATGACGAAAGATACATCATTAAGTACAGAAAGACACTGCAAATCGTTCTCTGATGAAGAGCTAAAGTAATAGGCACTGGGGAGTATCCAGCACAGCACAGTTGACCCATAGATCAATCCAAAGGTGCGAAGAAGTTGTTTGTTTTCACCTCTGCGCTGCTTCATCGCGACATCCGCGCAGGGCGTATTGGCGACACCTCGGTAGACGAGCGCGTAGCAGACGCCGGTGATACAGAGACAGGCCGTATAGAAGGAGGCGTAAGCGACGAGGACATTCAGATATGCATCTCTGGCGAGCGCCTGACTCGGTGCGGAGATCGCGATGGCCAACAACCAACTTGCGATGCAGACGAGAACGCAGCGGGGCGTGGTCACAATATGGCGACTGCCAAAAGGGTCCACCCGAATCGTGATGAGCTGATAGGTGGCGACCGATAAAATGGAGAAAACGACTACAAGTTCAGTTGCTTCATGCGTCGCGACCGATGCTACAAACAAACCGCCCCCATGGACTCCCTGCAAGTGAAAAACAAGTTTGATAGATTAGAAAATATAAATAATTATTAGGCCTACAGGCCTATACATGTAGTAAATATCAGTTTTGTTCCGCATTTTGGAACCGATTACGGGGATTTTACTGTTGTTCGAAATCCCCCCATGAAATATTCACTGAGCGACTTATCGGCTGCTATTTTACCGCGAAATTGGCCGTGAACAAAATTTGGCTGTGGAAAATATTTTTGGCCCCGAAAATTTTCCTGACGGATTTTCGTTCCGCCCCCAAAGATTTTACCCTGGCGCCGCCCCCGAGCGAAGCTACGGTAGTCCGAATATTGCATTTTGTTTAAAACCACTTGTTGAACAGAACTGTCTTATTGTGCACATGATACGCCTTTTATATTCATTTTCTTTAATGTGAATAGCGTCTTGAAATTTCCTTATTATTTTCTGAACATTTTTTTTATTCTGAAGTAATTCTTCAAGACGTTAACCCCTTCACTTCGGGTTTTCGGTTTTCGATTTGAACCCTCCTTTGCAATACTTCAGAGGACAAAAAAACACTGACTCACCACATGTAATTTGTAAAAAAAAAAAAATAAAAAAAATGTATTAATGACAATTTACCATTAAAGGTAAATGACATCATTGGGGGTAATCCTCAACTTGGGCTGAAACTATTCTAGAATCAAGCAAACTATACAAGGATTCTGCTGTGAAAATCTTGTAGTCAAACGTTGACTCATTCCAAAGTGTCTCAAAGTGACTCATTCCATCGTGGCGGGCAAACCTGTTGTGTATGTAGCTCTCTATGAGTTCTATTTTTATCAGGGCTCGAGAGAATTGAAATACTAATAATTATGTTCATGCTTGATTCCCCTTAAGTAAACAAATTGGAGACAAAGCCTTCCAGCTGGGAGCTGGTGTATTGTTAGTATATATTTCAACTCATTTGGTTCTTGAGGCATTTTCAAGTGTTCCCAATCATGTCACAAACCTTTAAACTCAACAATACAGCGTGTATCAAAAAAAAGTAGACACTCAGAAAAAAATTATTACGCAAATATTTCATGATCTAGAGATTATTTTTTTATATGAATATTCTACCTTGGACCTAAGCTATCTGATGACACTATTGGTATTGAAAGTATTTCACGCATGAGTGAGCACAGGCCAACTTTTGTCCAACGTTATAAATCGCATTTCCCACAGAAGTGTTTCTGAGTCAATGTCTAATGGCCTCACAGACCCGTGCGGCAGAATTCACCCTGATGTGCACAAGATGAATCGCTCAGCAGGCTCAAGAAAGATTAATATCAATTTTGTGCAAAAAAAGACAAAAATAAGCAATGATTCAAGAAGTATCCCGCTAAAAAAGGAGAATTATGCATGTGTGCAAATGAACTGTGAACTGAAAAAATGCATTTTCTTGTTTGAAGGGTAGTGTGGTTGTACTGAATCATTGCTTCATTTTCTACATTCTAAATTCCAGCAATGCCCAGACGAAAGCTATATCAATTCTGGACATAGAAAGACAAAATAAAGGCAATAATATCAATACAATGCCAACGCCTCAACCTTCAAAAGAAAAAAAGCATTTTTTTAATTCAAGTCATCTTGCAAACAGACAATTCCTTCTTTATTGGTATATCTGAATCAGCTCATTTTTGTCTCTTTTGGTCACAAAATATATATTACTCTTCTTTGGACTCGAGATCAATCCTGTCACATCAGTTGAACTTCTGCACAACCGGGTCGTGAGCATAAACATTGATATAAACACTAATTCTGTGCGCAAATGCATTTTGGCCCGATGCATACAAAATCGGTGTGCTCACTCAGGTGTGAAATATTCTCATACCAACAGGCATCAGATAGCTTAGATCCCAGAAAATATCATATCAAAAATAATCTCAACTCACGAACAATTTTAAATTTTTCTAAGGTCACTTTTGAAACCGCTGTATAATATAAACGAGAAAAACGATTCAGTAAATACGTACCAAATCTTGAATTCGAACTGCTATCCAGGATAAACTGGAGAGAAAGTCACCAAGAATAAGATTGAAAGCGAAAATATTGCGCTGTTTTCTCAGTTTTCGTTGAAAGACAATGACGAGCAGCGTAGAACCACATACAAGACCGGTAAACGCCACGCAAATGTACAAAAAGATGTCAAAAGCCTCAGACGTGTTGCAAGCGGAATCAGTTAAGCTTTTACCATAATCACTCAGGCTCCCTGATAAGTTGTCAAAACTCTCGTTTAAGTTCTCGTTGAAGTTTTCACTGAGGTTGACATTGAAAGTCTGACTAAAATTATCGATAAAGTCCGCACTGGAATTAAAGTTTTCACTGAAATTTTCGCTGAAGTTCTCATTTAAGTTCCCAGCGAAGTTCTCATCGGAGAAACTCGTATTAAACGAGTACATATCGGATATGGATTCCATTGTTTCTACAGTGTTTACGAACACCCGTCGTTTTAAGCGAACCTGATGAATAATGTTTATCTCTTACAACCGGAAAATGTACTCCACATCATTCTCTTGCTTGTGAAACCAACCTTTTGCGTGATTCAGCCAGATACATTTGTTACCATGGAAACGGGTAACTGTACAATTGGGTTTCTCGCATGTTGCTGCATAATGTATTTCGTGAAAATTCTGCAAAATTACACAAACAAGGGATGAAAATGTCGGAGAGCTAACGCTCGATGTTTTTATTCCTGCAGAAACATTTGCAAATTGTGTGAGAGAGACAAAAGCTAATTGTTAAATGGTTGGTGACTTGTAATTGCTATTATCTATATCATAGCGTGCAATGCAGATATCACTTGATATCACTGGAAAACAATTTAACCTATTTTCTTGAAAATACCCAATCATTAGATCTGGAATGGACTCACCCAAACACATAATGAAAGTAATGAAAGGCTTGGGAATAAGGGAATAATGGAATATTGTAATTGTAGTAATTGTCCGTTGTTCGCAAATGCGAGGATAAAATCACGGTGCACCTGAGTCATCTAATTTATATTGCCGCCATTTAAACGTGATGAGGCTACTAATATGAATAAGCAGAAAGACGAAACACATACACAGTCATTTAACCACACATCACACACTCGCACGCATTGGCGTATGGTGGGGGTCAAGTGCCCTTCACCATGTCTTTATGGAGGGGGTGTTTGGGGGCGTAAAAACACCCCAAACAGTGTTGGGGAGACATTATTTTTACACCTTATCAAAACCACTTAGAGGATGATTATGTAGCATATTCCTGCGCTAAGTGTTTTTAATAAGGTGTAAAAATGAAGCCCTGAAAAATATAATGTCCTTCAAAATGATTATTTAGTGCTTTAAGAGAGTGAAAATCTATGGGCACTCAATAACTTTTGACTAGGCTCACCTGTCGGCGTTAAAATCGATCTTCGGCGGCAAATTCTGGCGGCGTCGGAGTAAAATCTTGGGGGGGGGGACCCCGTTGCATTTCCAGGATGTTTTCGTAAGCAAAAAGTCTTTCAGATCCGGAAGAACACTAGTCTATGGTGCAAGCAATGCAACATTGCCTGGGTATAACCAGAGCAAAAGGGGGCGAAATTGTCAGACAAACCACACACCAAAATTGCCTCAGTTTCTGTATTTTGACAACCATAGGAGCAACCACCCCCTGCCTCCTCCCCTGTGCCGTCGCCTGCATGCTTAACAGACATTACCATCTATCAAAATTTCAACAGATCACGAAAGTTTCACCAGGTAAACAAATATTTATCAAGTCAAGGGTTTTCTTACCTTTCCTGTCTGCAGAATGAACCAGTGAATAAAAGGAAGTGTCTTTTAATCCTAAAAGAGCCGGGTCTTTTAGACCCATCTCACAGCCGGGGGTGGATTCCACCCCACCAACCCCCCCCCACCCCGAGATCTCGGCCATTAACCGCACGATCGCGCCGAAAATCGGCACGCACGTCACCCGAGACGTAATGTACACAACTATATGGTAAATCACCCCGAAAAATTTCACATTAAAGGTAAATGACATGATTGGGGTTAGTCCTCAACTTGGGCTGAAACTACTCTACAATCAAGTAAACTGTGCAAGGATTCTCCTGTGAAAATCTTGCAGTCAAACGTTGACTCAATCTAAAATAAACAATGTCAACATCACTCGTAGCACGGAAACCTGCTGTTTGGCTCTCTATGGGGCTTATTTTTATCGTCCCCGGAAAAAAATAAGATACTCCTATGTTTATGCTTGATTCTCCTTAAGTAAACAAATTACAGACAAATCCTCCCAGGTGGGAGATCCACTCCTGCTAGTGTATAGTTGATGTATATTTCAACTCATTTGGTTCTTGAGGCATTTTCAAGTGTTCCCAATCATGTCACTAACCTTTAATTATGCTTATGCTTACCTCTTTATCACTAAATAAAGCTCCAAAAATGCTAATTGTTTGGTCTAGGTACTCTTTGTAGCATTTTTTGAAAAAAAAATCAGAATTAAAATAGATTTCTGCTGTATTTTATTGTTTTTTTTTATTTCTTATATATTTCTGTGTTTATTGACCTTTTATTTTGTTCAATGTTTTTATAAAATTTGTCGGGGACACTTTTGCGGTCATAAACGGCATAAAATTAATTTATTTCAATAAGTAAAAGAAAAATAATCATACGTTCATGAACTTGGGCTGAAAACAAATTTGTATTGAAATATCACAAGATTTCACGTTTTTAAGATATTTTTGGTGTGACATGCAAGTACGAGAAGTTTGAAACCGCGTATACCCGGAAGTCGCGAAATAGGTCTCAAACGATGCGGGAGATTCGAAAGAAAAAAGTAACTAAACGTCGCGGCGACTGCAGTGCGCGTTGCGGACATAACGCGCGAACGGGGGGGGGGGGTGGGGGATTCCACCCCGGACCTTCTAGGGGTAAAACTGAATTGCCGGGACTTCTGTATTACGCCACTACTTTTTGGTTGGCATCAACAGTTTTATTTTGGGTGTGTACACAACAAAATCACATCAAGTAAATAAACTTGAATTATCCACAATATAATCTAAAAGGAAAATGAATCTTTACTTTTTATTGGCCATAGGCATAAAAATGTGAGTTTCAATAAAATTAAAATAGAGAGCCTGTTCAAATTCATAATACAACATTTTGAAGTATGGGGTCATGCGATTTTGTCAAATTTATAATCACCAGAAAATAATATGTAATTTTAATATCAAACTTAATGTGTGACCTTGTAAAGTAAAAACTTTTACTCCGTATATTTTAAAGGCACCGTATAATAAAGTTTGGTAAGGTCTAAAAACGAAACAGTGAAAATACCGCAGTTCAAAACAATCATTAAGTGCATTTAAAATTTAAAATCAGTGAGGGACCATGATTCCAGTTATCCCCATATTGCAGTATTTTCGTCTGCTGGCAATGATTCATGTTCCGATTTTTTTATCTGTACATATTTTACGAGTGATAGCATGTGTCTCACATTTTGTGTTTTGTGTGTATCTGTCCAGTCAAACACTATCAGTTATAGTCTGGTTCCATTTCCCGAAAATATGACGTCTAGGAGCATTTTGGGGTAAAAGTTGGGAACCAGACTGTTTAACATAATTCGAGGGTGCTGAATCTGATAAAGCCGGTTCCCAAGCGAAATTTTGAGTTTTTAGCCATCTAATTTGCATAACAATGTAACCACCAAATTTTCTGTTTTTGGACCCTTACTCGTCCGTTTTGTCCGTTTCCTCTATATTTATTTACTCGGATTTACCAAAATGACGTATAGACATTTTGTTTGCTGACTAGAAAATATTATGAAGACGTTTTTGAGATAATATTTGGTAAAAATATGTATTGATATGCAAATTATATGCAAATTACCACATTTATTACAGAAAATAAATCGCATCAATAATTATGTGTTATCAATCAGGTAAACTTGATAATTTCCCCGTGTGTTGGGAGTGAGATAATGTATAAAAGTATTTTTGTAGCAAAAATCTGGCAAAAAGTACTCATAATTTGGAATTTGACCACCTAATTTACATAAATACAGTGAGTGCCAATTTGAAAGTTTGCCACTCATTTAAACAATTTGACTACAAATATTGGAACAGTTCTAGGTTAATTCACAATTAATTGCTCATCTTTATTTAGTTCATCTGATAGACTACATTTTCGTGAGTAGAATAACACCAAGATCATCTAATTTGTTTGGGTACTTTCCATTTTAAGGACGGTTTTGTGAACCAATGTAAATTTAGTATTTGCGCGCCAGTTTACGTGCAATTTCTATGGGACGCTATCAGGACGCCTCATTACCGCTTCGGCTAGATAAGCTGAAATGCACTGCTTAGAAAAATGGTTAAAAAATGGAAAGTACTGAATAAAAATTGAGGAACTAAGTGTTGCATTGCTCAGCAAAGAACATGCTATCAGATGAAATGGGGAAAATAGTAAATTTTCTTGACTGATAAAGGGAAATATCCCCCCTTTTTTTGGTAAATTTAGTGTCCCCTTTTCTCGGCCACAATGTGTCAAGTATACCAATTTAATTGTTCCTATTGAATGAAGTTCGCGAGGGAACTTTGAAACGGGCTTCGTACGCACGTGCGTGTGTGCGAATGTTTATGTATGTGTGTGTGTTATTGATATGTCACGGTGTGTGGTGGGTGGTGGAGCAAATGTTGATGTGCCCCTGGTGGTGTGTGTGGATACTTGTGTGGTGTGTACCAGGGGTCCAGAGGCGAGATGTGTGTGTGTGTGTGTGTGTGTGTGTGTATGTGTGTGTGTGTGTTTATTGTTTAAACTATAAAAATTGCTACTGATCTGTTATTTCTTTATCAATTTTGATTCTGATTGCTCAGACTAATGAAGCTAGATAAGGGCTTACGAACTTCCACATACAATTGTGTGATTCATGAATTATGATAATTTATGCAAATTTTATTAAAAATACATGGAAAACGCTATTTTTCCTTTATTTCTTGGCGAAATTTGATTCCGTTTCTTTTATCTAATAAATCTAGTGAGGCTTGGTAAGGCCTTCCAGAGTTTTACACAGATTTTTTAACTCAAATAATTATGGTAATTATAAAGTCACTAAAAAGTCACTTCTCCTTTATTTTTTGAGGAATTTGATTTACGGGGATCATTTGCGGTCAAATTTGAAATCAATTATGCTAAATTTTGCAGGTTTATTTAAACAATGCAAAGAAAATGCAAAAAAAAAGAATCTTTTCCTTTATTTCTTTGCGGATTTTGATTCTGCTTGTACTACCTGATTGAATGTTTTATGCTAGACCTTTCAGGCATTAACTTACTACATGTAAGTATTTCTACATCTACATTTTGAAATTTACCTGCTATCATTGAAATATCCTGGACGTAATAATTGTAAAAAGGCAATTTCAAAAATGCAAATTTGCTATAGAAAACAATCAATTTCTGTCTTTTTACCATCTAGTTTGACCATCTAATTTTACATTATTTTCATAAACCAACCACAGGCATACTCAGCCATTTTAACAATTTGTCATGAATATTTCCACATATAACCATAGAAACATGATATCCAAATTGAGCACATTACGAGGATCAGATGAAGGAGTTAGGACAGTTCTGACATAACTTTTACGTAGGTCGTACAAATGATATTTCGGCATCCTAATTTTAATGATTTGCATAAACCAAGCATATGCAAACATAATAAGCAAATTTTGCCTGTCTGAATACTTTTCTCGAATATCGTGTAATGTCGCAAACAAACATTATAAGGTATCTAAGTTATCAAAATAGAAATGAAATATGAAAATAGAGCTGATGATGCGTATGCATGTATGGTACAATAAGTGTTAATAAAACAGGTACTCAAACATATGCAATTCCGTGGAAATCTTCTAAATTATGACAGAGTACAGACAAGTAATGAAGTAATGTCTCGAATTTACCAAGAAAACATGCAAGACGCCGAAGTAACATGGTAAACATTTTGAGATTCATGTTAAAAAGGCATTTTTAAATCATCATACTGACGAATATCTAATATATCGAATATAAATAACTAGGAGTTGATAATTATTATGGTCGGAGAATATGTTTCGGAAATAAGTATTTTTGACAACATAGGAAAAAGCTTCATATACTTTATGTCATCATTTTATATTTTTTTATACCAATTGAAGATTAATTTCATAGATAATTGCATTTATATCTAGTCAACCGTATTTTTATTATTTAATTCCGCGTTGTGGTCTCGGTCTCGATTCTGAGACGGAGACTTTTTTTTTCTAATTCTGTAACCCATCCGAAAAATGGATCGACACCCCAAAGATATAAATTTTGCATCAATGACTTTGGAGAAGAACACTCAAAGTAAACAAACTAGTTTGTTAGTAATCACTTTCTGTAGTGAGGCTTGAAAACTATTAATCTTTTCCTTCACATAGCATAGGCCTAAATACAAAACAAACAAAAAACTGTCTACACATCTTAAGACATCCTGAACTTTATCAGACCGAATAGGATCTATTTTTGTGATATTATGTTCGCGTTTCAAACTTAAGTTTAAGCTAGTGAACTCAACACAAAACACTTTAACACCCATGCAATGGGCCTAGAATTAATTTCAAGTTTATAGGCACTTGATTCAGAAGCCCTCGTTGTAAATTATCTTGTACGACATAATAGTTCATTGACTTAAATTTGATGTCCGGAAGGTTACAAAATATGTGGTTTTAAGTGCAATTTCCTCTCTGAGCGTACTAACATTTATTAAATGTATAATTTTCTGCAATGGTGTGTGTTTTTTTTTATTGGCACCGCATATACTTATAATTTGTGAAATAAGATCATCAACAATTTTTGCTCCTTGTTTTCCCACCTAAGCAAGAATTATGAGCACATACATTTATTTAATTGACTACATACAAAAATGTTGCTGGTCCGAAACTTGTTATAAGATATTAATTCATTTTTCATTTATGAATTAATTGATTAATTACATCATTTATTTGTTTATTTCGGATTTCCATATGTAGGACAGCCCGTCAGGTCATAAAGAACTATTTTCCCAAGGGGCCCTGCAGACAATAAAATTAACACATAATAATGAGGAAATAATACAATTCATAACGAAATAGATATAGAAACATGTAACAAATAAAAAAAAATGCACATAAAACATATAGTCAAAATGTAGTCAAAATATAGTAAAAAAGTAACAATATTGTCAAATGTAAACGATGGAAACTAAAATAAATAAGGATAATTTACCAAAACTTGGAAGTATGCCAAAAAGAGGGACAGTATTTTTTTATATTTTTGGAAATGTATTTGCTACTTCAGCTAACCACATAAGTAGCATTTACCAGTTTACACAAATTTGGTAATATGCAAATAATATGGACATTATTTTTTCCGGAAATGTCCTTGTTACTTCAGCTGACCATTTAACATTGACATGTGCCAGATGACGTATCTGTGATAGGAGATATCCACCAATTCGCATACTTATGACTATCAATTATCACATGGACATCAACTTCATTTTCTAATTGATAAAACGAGGACACCCTATTTTTTGCTTGCCACATTATACTTTTTTTTCTGGAAATCAGAAAACGGAAAAAAGAGGCTAGCCTTGATATACATCCGTTTGGTTTATGCAAATTATGTAAAATAGGTTGCCGAATATCATTCATTTGAATTAAGTAAAAATAAAGGCGAAGGGGTATAATTCCTTCACCTGATCTTCAAAACATTTGAATTGAAACTTGGTTGGTTATGATGTTTTCATCGTTGAAGTTATAGATATTTGTAACAAACTCTCCGCCTTGGAGAAGGTAGGAGAAAGAATATTCATTAATTTCTTTTCATTTTTTTTCTCAATAGTAAACTTTATGACGACATTATTATTAAAAGACCCCTTCAACTCAAAATGCATGCGTTATAGTCTACGTTGCAATACTTTTGAGCAGGGAGGATATTTTATTTTATGTAAGCATGTATGTGGGCAGCTGGTCCGCTAGTCCCCATTGCAATCGGAACCGCTAATCACCGGGGTAATTTGGAAAAGAGAACTACATTTCCTTTTACAAAGACATTGGACAGATAGATTCTTAATAACTGTGATATTCAATATCTTAATCTCATCTTACCTTAAAATATAGTTGAAGACACTTGTCAACTCATTTTTTTTATTACAGAGTAGGCCTAACTGTATTGTAAAAAAAAATGGTTCAGGGAAGGTCCAAGTATGACATTGCCGTGTTTATTCTGTTTATGAAAATTGCATGCAAATTGTTTTAATCACACATTTTAAAGTGTTTACGCGAATTTTGTTGAAAATGTATTTGCTTTGTATTTATTCTACCCTCACAACATCAATAAATATATTTTAGAGTCTTATTTGACATGTTTGATGTCAAAAACTTACATAGTAGGCCTGTATGTGGGAAATTCATTTTTCACCGATGACGTAACGTAATTTGCATATTCATGAGTAGTTTGGTCCGCTAAATATCTCAAAATGTCATATTTTCATTCTTTGATATTGAAATTACACATATTGACTTTTATTCTTTTATTTCCTTTGCTTGTTACAAAGTGACCATAAAAATTGTTTCTGACAAGTCAAAACGTGGAAATTTGGCAACCATTTTGCTTATGCAAATTAGATGGTCAAAACTCCAAAATTTCGTTTGGGAACCGAGTTTATTGAATTCAGCGTACTCGAATTATGTTAAAAAGTCTGGTTCCCAGCCTTTACCCCAAAATGCCGCTAGTCACGGTGGCCTTAAAACGGCATCTTTTTTTTTTTTTACTAGAAATGGCACCAGTTTACTACGTAAAATATCAACAAACACTTTCTCGATCGTTGATTGGATACACCAAATCACGTGGTTTGATTATTTAGCATGTTGGAAACTGATTTTATGGCACTCATCATAATCAAAGAGTGATATTAAACAAAATAATACCGATTATCTGATGTTTACACACGACCACTTTAATTAACACTTCTTTACCCGAGATTTTTAAAAGAACATTTATTTTATTATCTAAGTAATGTAGCATCGCTCTTGTGTGCAGGGCGTTGTCAGCTAGTCCCCGTTGCAATCAGAACCGCTTCATCCCCTTTGCCTGATAATTGGGTTACTCATTATTCCGCTTTATTTTGCACCTTAATTTCGTGCGCCAGAATTATTATTCCATTTCTTCCGCATTGATCTAAGCAATCACCGGGGACAAGTGAGAAATGTGAACGTTATTATTTCCTTACCTAGCTTACAAAGACATCAGAACGATATAGGCCTACTGTAACTAATTTGCATATTCATAAGTGTTGTTTATTTTACATTAGAATTTCTAAATTTCATAATCTAACCTTAACACATGGTTGCGGACACTTGTTAATTAATTTGTGCTTATCTTATGACAGAGCAATTGCAGTAAAACACAGTTCAGGAAACGTCCAAATATGATATAATGGTGGTTATTCTGCTTATGCAAATTACATGCAAATGACCTAAATCACACATTTTCATAGTGTTTACGCCAATTTTTTTCTGAAAAGTATTGCTTTTTATTTATTTCATCCTCACAACATCGATTAATGTATTTAAGAGTCTCATTTTATGTTGAAAACTTATATTTATGTAGGAAATTCATTTTTATCCAATGACGTCACGTAATTTGCATATTAATGGTACTTTGGTGCGCTAAATATCTCAGAAATGTCATATAATTATTTTTTTATATTGAAATTATATACATTGACTTTTATTTCTTGATTTCCTTTGCTTATTACAAAGTGACTACAAAAATTAGCTCCGACATGTCCAAAAGTGGAAATGTGGCGGTCCATTTTGTTATGCAAATTAGATGGTACAAAACCCAAAATTTCGCTTAGGGTAACCGGGT
>JZLH01S0296534.1:44661-77497 GCA_001188425.1 Eucidaris tribuloides | reverse complement strand
ACATAAACCTCACCCGCTAGGACCCGTGGAATTTCCACGGGTCCCGCTAGTTATAAATATTTAGCCAACATGAAGGAATGATCCCTGACCTGAACTCAAACTGCCTCTCTTCGGGTGTCTCCTTCAGCCTTTCCTTGGTACGGTGGAAGCATTTCTGGTACTCGTCATTCAGCTTGATACAGTCATTGAGCCGCTTCAGCAACTCGGGCCTGTAAAATGAGATGAGGTATATGAGATATGCAAAATTTTGTGGCGCTCACATGATCTGCGGCTGATATCAAAGGGAGACCCCCCCCCCCCCCCCCAGTAAAAACTGTGGTCTGAAATAGGCAAATTAAAATAAGGTTTTAATAAAGTTTCAAGTTTGACAACTTTTTCCCATTACTCAAAATTGCTCAAATACAAAGAAAATGTATTTATTCTGATGTAATAATTCATTTAGGATGAGAGGTTGTTGCTGTGGGGGCATCATGTCATGGTGGTATCTCTACAAAAATTTTATAGGGGTTAACTTCTTTAAACTTTTCACAGAAATCCCACCCAAAATTTAGTTTTTCCAGGGCTATGTTTGAAGTGTATGTACCATTTCTGTGAGATAAATTACGGAGAGCATGTGTTATTCTTGAACAAACAGTTGTCTGCTTGTTTGTTTGTTTTGACTTTCCAAAAGAACCAAATGAGTTTCATCTTATTATCACTTGTTCAGCCCAATCCCTAGAGGCATCTCCGAAAGAACACAAAAAATTGTAATTATGTAGTTTATTAGGCAATAGTCAAAGCTGGTTAGAGTAGCTCATTAATGAATCATTAAAGAGCTCATGAATGATTCATTAAAGAGTTCATGAATAACTCAGCAGAGAGCTCATACGTGGTTCAATGGAACCAAACTTCATTGCAGAACTCATGAATGATTCATTGGAGAGTTCATGAATAATTCAAGAGAACTCATACATGATTCATTAGAGAGCTCATGAATGATTCATTAGAGAGCTTATGAATGAATCACTGATAGCTCATGAATGATTCATTAGAAAACTCATGATTCATTTGAGAGTTTGAGTCATTACAGAGCTAATGAATGATTCATTAGAGAACTCATGAATGATTCATTGGAGAGTTCGAGTCATTAGACGGCCGATGAATGATTCATTAAAGAGGTCATGAATTAATCATCAGAAAATTCATGAATGCTTCTTTACCTCTCGTGCTCCCAGATCTTGCTGACGTCCCTGTTGATGTAGGCCTTACAGGTGGTGATCATCTGATTGGTGACCTTGACGAACAGGGAGGTCATCCTCTCCGAGGTGTTGTAGAACCGGGAGATGCTGTGGATCATGCGGATGGCATTCATCAGGCTGGGGATGTGCTCGATCATCATGCTCTGAGAGAGGGATGAGAGAAGGGAGAAGAATGGATGATGGTTTGTTGGTTAGCTGGAGAAATACAACTAATTTTCAAAATTTTAATGATTTGCAATATTAATTGTAACTTCATGATTATCACTTAGAGGCCTGTAATGTGTGGCATGAGACAAGATACTGACTTTCATTTGAGAAATTTTTAATTGTGCTCCGAGTCTGAGGGAAGGGTGAGAGAAGGATGAAGAATGGATAATGGTTTGTTGGTTACCTGGAGAAATGCAGCTAATTTTCCAGATTTTAATGATTTGCAATATCAAAGCTAACTTTACAGTTTCACTAAAGGTCTGTAATGTGTGACATAAGACAATGCTGTGAATTTCACTTCAGAAATTGTTTATCATGCTCTGAGTCTGAGGGAAGGATGAGAGAAAGATGAAGAATGGATGTTGGATGATTTGTTCGCTGGAGAAAGGGGGAAATTTTGTTTCCAAATTTTAATGTGTCATATCTTACATATCTACATCTTCACTATTGGTCTGTCATGGATGATTGACATAAGACACGGCAAGGACATGGTCTCTCCTGCTTGCATACTGCATGACAAGAAATTGACTTACCGGATCACATTTGACGAGCGGTCCAAAGAACTTGTCCAGGGTGTAAAGATACTTGACATTGTCCTTGGCCTCATTGGCAGCATCCGTGATGCGACGATCCTGTAAGTTTGATAAAATCAGGGATCAAGTATGATTCAAGCTCATTGGGATATGATTCCAGATAAGTAATTTAATACCTAACTCCCATCACACAAGTGGTCGCAAGACCAAGACAAGACGGGAATTTTGCTTATGATTATGTTTCTGAATTTTTATACAAACACTCCGATGAAACAGGATAAAGAGTTAAAAAGGCATGTCTCAATTCTTGGATAATATACTGCCTTATTTGTGTTTCTTCTTGAAAGACAATCAGCATGTTAAATTCTCACACAAAAATGAATGCCATATAATATGAACGGTTTTGGCCAAAGAAACTCATTTTGAAGTATTTACACCAGCAACTTGGGATAATATTTTCTTCAATACAATAAAGGACATATGAAACTGTTTTAGAGACAGTTTGGCCAAATTATTTTTTAACGGTTATAATATGGCACCTGTTTTCATGTGATCACACATAATGCTTCACATCAGAACCCATTATTCAAAGCCACAGGCTAACAATGACCACAGTTTTAAAAATGTGAGCTACATAATCCTCCATGCTCTAAGTGTCTTTGATTAGGTCTAAAAATGAAGCCCTGAAAAAAATTGTATTTCAAAATGAGGATTTTGTGCTTTTAAAACGTGAAAATCTACAAGCACTCAGATTTTACCGGATTTCCCGGCCCATTTCCTCCCATAGATTTACTGTGTGCAGATCTAGGCTATTTTATCCTCCACCAGAGTGGAAATTGTTTATTCATGCATATCTTGCCAGTGGTAGCATAACTTTCCAAGCTTTTGTATTCTAGGGTGTTTATTTGTTCATTTAAGCACTACTTTGAAGCTCAGATATCACAGTTTGTCATTTTTTTATTTGAAGCTTCACAATGTTAGCCTTAAAGACACTATATAACACTGTGGAAGACCTTTGAACTTTGCTATCTGACATATCTGACAGTGTTTGAATGGACAAATAAACACCCTAGAACACAAAAGTTTGACAGTTATGCTCGTCACTAGTGGGCCATTCTCTGAAAAGTGAAACAAATGGTCACACACGTGACAGAACTTATTTGACCTCTGTATCTGCATGTAATTCCAAAGGCCTTGCAGGTACATGTTTTGAAATGTAAATATATCTTAGTATATGTCATAGTGATCAAGTGAAAATATTTAATGTTATGTTAATCATACTTATTTAGGGTCAGAGAGGTCAAATAAGTTTTGTCACGTGTGTGACATTTGTTTCATTTTCAAAGAATGGCCTAGTGTACAATATGTGCAGAACAAATTGGCACATTAATTTTATATCGGGCGATAGGAAATTCTGCAACACAGCAGTCTACGGAGAAAAGCTGGAATGGTCTCTCAATGATTTTCACTTTTTTAAAGCACTTTATGATTGTTTTACACTGCAATTTTTTCAGGGCTTCATTTTTAGACTGTATCAAAGACACTAGTAGCATGGGGAATCATGTAGCTCAGATTTTTTAAACTGGAAACACTGTTATACAGTGCATTTAACTGGATGTGCAATGCATTAACTCTATGGGAATTACAGCATCTTCAGAGGCAACAGGTTATAATAAATGTTGTAATCACTTCTCTTACCAGGTCCTTCCACTGCTTCAGCACCTTGGACTTGGCGGCCACCAGCACGCCCACCACCGCCTTGCACCGGGGGCTCTTGATCTGGTCCAGCAGGCTGTTGAACTTGGCCATGCGCTTCTTCCAGTGGTCCAGCTCAGCCGAGGGCCCGATGTCGTCGGCCTCCTTGCGCATCTGCTCGCTCTCGGCCAGCACCTGGACGATCTGCTTCAGCCACATCAGGATCAGCTCCTCCAGCTTTTCGACGGTGTCTGGGGCAGCAGCTGGTGGGAAGAAGACACCAAAGAGAGGGGAATCGTGAGGCCAACACACAAAAAAAAATGGGGGGGGGGGTACTCTTTTTCAGAGCAACATTTTTCCAGTTCTGTTGCTTAAAGAGTACCAAACTGTGATGTCACTCTTGATTCAGAAAAATGTGTGGACAATGCCGGAACCAGGTGCAGCACATTGCAGCTGGTTGTTTCTACAAGTAGGAGAGCTGCAGTTGCACTGAGTTATGGTTTGGGTATTGTCCCCACATATTTCTGAACCAGTTTGATGTCATCACTTCTGCTCTCTACACACACTACACTTACATGGAGCATTTCAATTGCCAGGTCATTATGAGATTCACGGTGGCCCCTGTTACACAATTTCTGGGCTTTCTGATGCCTTTCCTGGGGAAAGAGGCCTCAGCCACCGCATATTTTTGTTTCACTGAATGAGGGCCAAGTTAGAGAATGGCTAGTTCAAGAGTTTAGATAACTGGGGATGGCTTTGAATTACATGGTCACCGGGATATAAATTTATAACCTATTACGAAGTAGTGCACCACCTTCACTATGTGGGAATTTCCTAGCTATGCTGCTGGAAGGGAGAGTATTGTGTCAGTCAAATCAAGGCTATCTCACCCTACCAGTACCCATTTATATTCCTAAACATCATTATATCTTGTCAATTTTACAGCATGCTTACCAGCTGCCTGGAAGTCGGATGCAGACTTGAGGGAGTCCAGCATGGATTCCAGATACTCGTGCTCACACAGCTGGACCCTGCCGTCCATGTTGGATTTGGCCGTCCCCAGACTGTTGATGAACTTCTCCAGCTGTTCCATGAACTCGGACACCTGGCCGTTGTCCTTGATCTCACCCCAGTTCTGGAAGAAGAGAGAGGGCAAGGAATCAGGTAATAAGTACACCATTAGCTACATGTAGTCTGGCTTCCAGATGTTTAGATTAACCCATCTTATATTGATACGAAAAATACTATCTTTAGTCAACGGCTTTCACTACGACTAGTGTCTTGATTTACTTTCTCTGCAAACATTGACTATGGCAGAATGAGTGTGCTCAGGAGGTAGAAAAGGCAGAAGGCAGAATGAGTGTGCTCAGGAGGTAGAAAAAGCAGAAGGCAGAGTGAGTGTGCTCTGGAGGTAGGAAAAGTCGCATGGTCTGGAACCGAGAATAACCTGTAGCCATATAAACATAAGAACTCACAAGTAACATTTGTGACCTGTGACCATGAAACACACCACAAGTTGGAAAACAAAGAACTTGGGTTTTTATATTAAAGAAGGGACTCTTTGCTTTATAATCTGTCTGGGATGGATGAAGCAAACTCATTTGAAATACCGCTCACAAGTGTGGGCAGTCACATAAGCATTTATCAGGAAAAGGGAGCAAAATGACTTTAAAGGCAAAACTCATTCATGTGTGATGTCAAGAGTGTGTTCCTGTGCAAGGCATTAAAAGTTTAAAAATTCAAAACTCTATGGCAAATGCAGTAGAGCTGATACTGGATTAAGCTGAAATTTTGTACAAGTACTTCACACAGTTAACTCTTAACGTGCTGACGTCACAGATTTGCACCAAATAATACCTATAAAGTCTAAAGAAGTTCAAATCATTTGCCATGTTAAGAGTTAATCTTTCTATTCTGCCAAGTTTCATTGTCTGAAACTTCATTATCTTTAAGATAAAATCAGTTGTTTTTCATAATGGATTTGCTACATGAGGCCAAGTTTCGCTGAAACTTTTTTTTCAAACTGAATGAATGAATGAATGAATGAATATTGTATATGCCATATATTTCACGTCCATATATTTTCACAATTTAATTCAAGACAGGGAGTATATTTTTGCGATTTTATTGTATTTGCATTCACTTTGTACAGAAATATCAGGAAGTGAAATTTTTCATGTTCAGTAAGTCGTGAAATTTGCGAAATATTCATGGTATAGAGTAAACAAATGAATTAATTAACGAATGAATGAATGAATGAATGAATGAATGAATGAATGAATGAATGAATACATGAATACATGAATGTATGAATGCATGAACAAATGAATGAACAGATGAAAAAATGAATGAATGAACAAGCAAATAAATGGATAGGTACCTCATGTGTTTTGAGAGCTGGCATCATGACTTTGGCCAGCATGGTCTTGAATCCATCCAGGATCTTGCCCCCGGAGCAGTCCATCATGCCAAAGTTGACCTCGGCCGCAATGTTGGCCACCGTGATGGCCTTGTTGGTGGACCGTAGGAAGAAGTAGCACATGCCACTCAGGCCTTCTGAGGTACCTGTTGGTTTAATTGACACAAAATTTATGGATGAAAAGAAAACAAAAGTTGTGATGTATTTCTGTATAAGGGCAGGTATCCACTAGAGCATCAACAAGATTTGGTAGGATGGCAGAAGCAAATTATGTCACTTCATGTATTCATCCCCCTAGTCTTGACAGAGGCCACTACTTTAACAAGCATGATAATTTCCCTTAAATTCTTACAAATAAAACACATACAGCTCAGTACCTAGACTGAAAGAAAGATGTAGCCGGCAACTAACAGGAATAAGTTTAAAAAGTTTTTGGGGTAACTGTCACTTCTTGCCAACCAATCAGATTGCTCGTGCACTGGCCTTGAGCTGACCTGACATGACCGACGCATGCCGCCCAATGCGTGTTAATCACGCCGTATTAATTTATGCACTTTTTGAATCAATAAGCTCCTCCCCCTATAGCTGTTTTGTCAATCTTGGTCTATGGAAAAATTTCTCAAAGATGTAAAATTAACAGAAATTTACTACTTGATAGGGCCTTGCTGAGAGTAAGTGACACACAGTACCCCTTATTTAGGCTTTCTTTATCATCATGTACTATAATTCTCACAATATTCACAATGTCAGTTTTTTTCTAAACTTATTCCTGTTAGTTGCCGGCTACGTTTTCCTTCAAAAAATCAGCAAATGGATAATATCTTAACCCGTTGGAGATTAAGCACAAGATATCTCGAGCTAGGGTATACAGAGAATGTGTGCTATATCAAAATCAAATTGTCTCTAATGGGTCAAAGTCTGTCATTATTTACCTGATGTGAGGAAGAGGCGCTTCTGAGCTGGTTGGGTCACGATGCTTGATGTATCGGTGCGAGAATACAGTGTATCCCGTCCAGCAGTCTCCTGATAGAAAAACATCAGCTTGCGAGCACCATCGGCAGCAAAGAAGTCCTCGATCATATCAAACTGGAATGAAATGAAACAGGAATTTTACAGTAGATGGTTAAGTAAAGTCGTTGGTTGTCCAGCAGAAAGGCCCTAGCATATGTTCCCAGCAGAAGGGCCTTAATGGTGAATTTTCTCTAATTTGAGAAACATCGCCTTATTTGACATTTGCATTTAATAGACTGACAGAAGGATCTAAAAATATCATAATGCTTTGATTTGATGTGAAAAGAGCAAATGGTTTTCAAGTTACAGACAATTAAGTGTTAAGGCTCACCTGCCGGGAACATATGCTAGGGCACTTGTGCCGGAAAATCAACAAAGTAATGATGAGCAGCAAGCTGTAAAACCATACAATTACAGTACAGAGTATAACAATTGAGAAGGTACAAAGCTACATATATCTTCGCAAAAATATCTCCTTTGTGAAAACGAAACACTAGCTGAAGTCCACAGAAGAATACAATTACAATTTGTTTGGGTGAAATTTGTGGAATTTGGCATCATTCATATTCCAAGATGAAGATCTCCCACATTCCATTCTTCCCGCAGATTATTTTTCTTGTATGTACGGTCAGTAACTCATTTGCTTCAATTGAAATCGTGTCTGTAATCTCGATTTGGCTACCACATGAAAACGGTCATAGTTCAGTTTAGAAATGTTTACAAATTTTCATGTAAGGCAAATAGGGATGGAGCAACAAAGGGTAGAACAGAGTGAGTGTATTAATCTGAGGGAAGCTAGTACACCAGATAAATGATGAAGTTTTCTGTAGATGCCTACCTTATCATCTCCCAAGAGAAAATCTTCAACTTGAGACACTTCCATATTCAGGGCCTCAGCAAGCTGTATAGGAAGTGAGGGAGGACAAAGAACAAATTAGATTTTTCACAAGAAACCAAATGAATGAATACATAAATAAATAAGTAAATAAATAAATTAAATAAACAAATGCATAAAATAATTTATTTTATTAAAAGAATATACAAACAAATGAGTGACTAACTGACTGAATGAATAAAAAAACAAATAATAAGTAAATAAACAAGTACATAAATAACCAATACAGCATTTTAAAGCTTGTATCGTCGATATAGAACCAGAAGGGCGTTAATGCAATATGCATTGACAACCAGAAGGGCGTTAATGCCATTGACTTTGTACAGTAATAATGCCCTTCTGGTTCTCAACAGGTTATGCATAAACGCCCTTCTGGTTCTCAACAGGTTATGCATAAACGCCCTTCTGGTTCTATACCGACGATATCTTAGTTTTTGATTGAATCTAAATACAAACTGGATAAACAGCTGACATAAAATTTCAGAAAAAAATAAATTAAATCAATCTTAATCTCAAGCTTTAGGAAACAAAACAAACACAGTGTGAAACTTGTATATTTTCCACAAGACAACAGGTATCAGAAATATTTAGGTTTAATACTTACACTTCCAAACATGAACTCATGTCTTGCATCCATCTGTAAATTTAAACAAAATAACAAAATTAGCATAATTAGGATACAATTAAACAAGTGGTCAACTTTGTTTCGATATTACTTTGGGCTGATATTTCATGAAATTTCAGAGAAGAAAACAAAAATTCCACGATCAGCTACGAATGGCCAATCGTGGCACTTGAACAGATGACACAAGAGTGGGAATGAGGCTTAATCTTAAAGAAGAAAATTGAATGGTCCATCTTACCGTCAGTCTCCTCTCATCCCTGTTGGCTTTGGCCTGCTTGGCCATCTCCTTCATGGCTTCTGATGACATCACCACATTCTTCTTGACCATGGACTGGACGGAAGTAAAAAAAAATGGAAGTCAAACATGTCAGATTTAAAGGTAAATGTCATGATTGGGGGTAGTCCTCAACTTGTGGTGAAACTGTTCTAAAATCAAGTAAACTGTGCCAGGATTCTACTGTAAAAATTTGGTAGTCAAAGTTGACTTGTTATAAAATAACTTCCATCAATATGCCTTGTGACAGACAAATCTGTTGTGTAGTTATCTACGGGATCTATTTCTAACGGGGCTTGAGAGAAACTGAATGCTAGTGGGTTGATTCGGCTTCAGTAAACAAATTAAAGATAAATCCTTCCAACCAGGAGATACACTCCAGCTGGTGTATCCACTGATATATCTTTCAACCAGTTTGGTTTGAACTTTGGAAGGCATTTTTTATTTCTCCCAATCATGTCACTGCCCTTACACTGCTAATGACATGATTGGGAACACTTGACAATGCCTCAAGAAGCAAATGAATTTAGACACATAACCAAGTACCTGGCATGTAAACCATGGCTGAAAGGATTTGACTTGAATTTGTTTACTTAAGAAGAAACGAGCTCGAGCATCAATTTTCCAGTATTCAATTACTCCCGTGACCTGATAGAAATCCATATCCATATAGGAGCTACACAACAAATTTGTCTGTCACAATGGATATTGATGGTTGTTCTTCTAAAATGAATCAAAATTTGACAAGATTTTCACAGCAAAATCCTTACATAGTTTACTTGATTCTAGAATAGTTTTACCAGAAACTGAGGACTACATCCAATCGTGCTACTGTATATTCAAATTGAGTCTCACATAGATTATGTAATCTAAATGTATAATGTACTCACATTGTGAACAAATTCCACACAGAGTTTCATTGTAAAACACAGAATACCCATTTTCCGTCATGAATATACCATATAGAGTTACACAAGTACATTTTTTCCCTGAACATAATGCCCAAAATTGATACTAATAAATTTGAAAATAAATAAATAAATACATTAATTACTCAATAAATACTCTTGAGCCAAAGTGTGATATCACTCTGGTTGAGAAATGTGTAACATCAAGTCACATCTGGTTGTATTCACCAATCAGAAAGTCAAGTTTGCAACTAGTTGTATTTCAGATATCATTCCCACTTATTTTTAGACCAGGTTGCCATCATTATTTTATCTTCCTATCAACTGGATAAAACAATGGACAATTATGAAATCTTACATATAAATTTGTTTCAAGAGCATTTTATTGACATATTCACAACAATTTTGTTTTAATATGCACTGCAGTATTTGTTTTCACAGATTCTTTATTTATCAAGCAAGCAATATAGTGACCACTCATTGTGAAATTCACACTTGAAGAAAGCATGCTGCAGGAACAATTTCAGCCAAGAAAAGAGCTCGCAGCATGAATTTACACTACGCTTTCACTTGTACAAGATCAAGTATTGATTATTGATATCAATCAGTACAGATATTTCAGTTTTGATTATTGATATATACTGACAATATAGAATTTTCAGGATGCAGAGTTGTTAATACTTTATTTATTCAAATTTGGTTGTCACAATGTTGAAAGATAATTTTTCCTTTAACCTCCTATAGAATCAAAGAAACTCAACAGCACTAAGTTTTAAAACATGGCAATAGACCACTTTCATATTAATGTGACAAGCAAGTAGTGTTACGCTTTTCTTACTTATAGTATATAATTTTGTGGTCGTGATAGTCTTAATTTCCTAATTTTTTGCTAAGTCTTCACACAAAATTGGCCCAGACTTCATACAAACTATGGCGGTTATCAGCTTAACTTGTCTAAATAAATTTCCAATGTAAACACAACACAGTTGTAGTTGTTGTAGAAGGATCAGTTATGGACTGTACATGCTAGAAAATGGCTTCAAAAATGGCAAAAATAAAGCAATAAATATTTAGGTCACACTTCAATGAAATTTGCAAATAAATAAGTTTGAGCACTACTGCAAATTACTGCATACAGTATGAAATGTGAGTGATTGCGAGTCCATATTCGATGTGAGAAAGGGAGAAGCTTACAGGAGCATTTGACCTTTGGTAATAATGAGATCAAACAAACTTCATTAATTTCATTTCACAGCACACAATAAAATGATTAATCTATCAGTTGTGCAAGTGGGTGGGACACAAGTGCAGGTGATATCTCAACTTATTTTTTTTGCAGTGCTAACTATACAGTTTGACATTGACTAGACTTTCTGAATAATTGCATCTCATTTAGTGCCCTGGGTAAATAATTGATGAGCAGCTCTTATGGCATTTTCACTATACCATTACTGACCAAGTTGACGGAATTGGAGGGCAAATGTATTGTGCAGTAAAAAAAAAAATTGTGTAATATTATTAGCCTTGTAAGAAAACACATCCACACAAAGGGAATTACTGAAATATCTGAAATATCAAGTGATATGTGAACAAATAATCAAGTTCAAATGCTTTACATGTATGTAATCAAGCAGTAACATGGATATTGCCGGACTTTTTCCCTTTATTCCGCAAACAAACATGTAAATGTACAAACAAATGAAAGGTTATGACAATGTATCTTTGAGGGTTTGTACTTATCTATTTTATTTATTGATTCATTTATTTAATTATTAATTTATTTAGTAACCTATTTATTTATTTATATTATTTATTTATTATTCATTTATTTATACATTCATTTATTTATTTTTGTTCAGCATTGAAGATTTCAATTCATTATGAGGGTAATAGATTGGTTAGCAAAGAAATTTGCGTACATATCTACATATTGGGAATATATATTGTTTACTCTTTATATTACGAGCACAAGGTACGAAAAAGATCATAAAGCCTTACATTTCACCCATAAATAATACCAAGAAAAAAGCATCAAAGCACTAATTTCAACTTTGTTCATATTTTACCAATGAGTTTTTCACTTTTTTTCTTAACTTTTGTAATACTCTAATAATAAAAAGTTACTAGTAATAAAATAGAAGTTGATTTGAACAGAGTAATGACAACAATTTCTAAAGCGTGATTTGTTTTCATCTGTCACTAGTAAACTACTTCAATATTGAAACACATGAGATTTACAAGTACATTACCTAAACCCAGCTACAATGATGTATAACAAGTTACTCAAATATTCATTTAAAAATGGATAAGATTACAATAATAGGAAAACATAATCTAATTCTGATTTTCAATGCATCTACTATAAACTAAAGTACTTCACCTCATCTACACACATGGCTGAATAATGCAAACAGAGAATAAATATTGCAAAGATTTAGGAAAGCACAGGAAAAGAAACACCTGGGACACACAGCATAGTTTACTATTTTTAATCTACTTCTGGGAGCGTGATGAAAGAGAGAACAGGTGGGACTTTTGACCCAGACGAGAGCGGCAAGGTTGGGTTGCTAGGGAAGCTAAATGGGGTTGCTATGGATATGAGCACACACAAAGGGGAGGGAGTGAAATGGGAGATGAAGTCGGCTTTCCAGGGGTGTTGGTTGCAGCTGCGGTTAACACCACTTAAAGATGTCAATGGACCGTTCTGATGCATTTATTAAAACCATCTCTAATCAGATCATTTTCTAATCATATGAAACTGCTCAAACAGCTAATACATTGAAACATGTTCATTTATTTTTGTGTATTCCCTTCATATTTCTCTCTCTCTATTCATCAAAACTTTGTTGATCACAACCCATTGTTTCTTAATTAATGTTCACAAAAGCATATACCCAGATTATATAATTTGATTTTGAAATCTGATTTTGAAGAAATATTTCCTGATATGAGCATTAAGTCAGTTTAGTGCTAGCAATCTTGACATTTCATTTTTTCACGGTGCTTTGACATATAAAACATTACTTTTCTCTTTTTATTTTTAGCCCATTTTTACAAATTGGATGTGATGTCCATAGGAGATGTATTCCAGACGTGAAATTACTACATTTCAAAATCAGGGTTTGTAACTCTTGTAAAACTTGACCAAAATGCCATTGTACACGATATTACAGGAAGGGTAAATGAAGATAATGAAAACAAGTAGAAGAGACATTTAGAGCAAAAGGATTGTATAATACATGTATGAAAGCACTTTATTTTCATGATTTTTCTTTAAGATATAATATGTAACAGCAATATGATATCATGTATAAAATACAATGGATACAAATCATCTTCAACTAGCAATTTAAGCCTTTAGGAATGAAATGTTTTTGGATGCAAAGTTCTATTTAAATGTAGCAAAATTTGAAGGGCTGCGTTTGCAAGCATGGCAATAATTGATGTGTAAACTGCAAACGTACGACACGGCGGTTGCGGCTTGCAGGCTCGTCAGTTGCCCCATGTAAACTTTAGCGATATTCGGCTGGGTCTGCGTCCAGTGTGACCCTGGGTTTGAACCTGGGTGAGGTCAAAGGTGAAAGGTCACCACATGACATCATCAAGCCAATAACATAATTAGATACATGATTGTAATTGAAAATATATTTTGCATTTGTGATGGGTGGTACACAGGTTTATTTCAAACATCCTTCTTTGACCTCGACACTTCTAAGAGTCAGTAACACATACAGTCTACATTTGGAATAGACACAATATGAGAATCCTTGTAACATCTTTATGGTGTATTCCTCCTTCTCTCCCTTCCACTTACCCCAAACCCCTTACCCCCCCCCCAAAAAAAAAATGATTGAAAGACATACTATAAATTTCCACAGTTTAGTACACTATCATAAGAAGAGTCCTGTACCGCAGATCCAGGAAAGTTGTTTTGGTGGCCGGGGGGGGGGGGGGGGTAGGGGGAGATAAGGTGGGAGAGGGAGGGGGTATAACATGATACCTTGCACTTAACCAGGCATTTGAAAATAGACAGAAAATCATACCACAGCCAATTAATGATGATTTCAATACAGCTATACTAGTCAAAACATCCAGTGTTTCATGGTCTAGTACATGGATTATTTAACAGAGTCCCGATATTTACTCACACATTGAAAATAAACAAAAAATCCCTCCATAGCTAATTAATGACTTCAATACAGCTAATCTAGTCAAATATAGTGTTTCACTGTAGACATGAATCGATTTAAACAAGTTCACGACTGATACATCTAACATTTCCTACTTGTAACTATCACACATTGAATCGCAATAATTGCAAACATGTATCGGTTACTTTCATGTTGTTATGTTAAACCAACCTCCCTGGTTAAACCCTTCTTTCACGTTTATCATGCCACAGAGTACAGACAACTAAATATTTTTTACCAGAATTCAGCTACGTACATGTACCGTATATATATCCAAAACACTCGATTTAATCAAAAAGTCAGAAACTGTGCATACATGTACATGTACAGATGTACACTGTAATGGAACTTAGGTATTGATTATTTTTTAATTGTTTGGCAGATTTAAATTCTACTTTTGGGGGTAGGGTAGCAAATCAATAATTTAATTTAATAAAATGAATGGTGTTTACATGTACAATAAACACAGAAAACCTGTTAAATTATAAATTATTTGGTTACCTCTTATTATTTCTGAAATGTTTTTGTGGATTTAAATTCTACTTTTGGGGTAGGGTAGCAAATAAATAATTTCATTTTATTATATGAATGGGGTTCAAAATAAACACAGGAAACCTGTTGAAAAATAAATGATTAAAAGTATGTGTCCTGCCTGAACAGATTCAATACAGTAGTTCTCACAGGGAGCGTTGCTTTGAGTGTGTTTTTTTACACGTACATGTAAGCAAGAACCTATTTTATAAGTTTAAAGATTGTGTCAGGGATGTGCAAGTCCATTACTTCCCTTCTTTAGTACTTACAAATGGTGTGCTGAAAGTTTGAGATCCATACGTCATGAATTTGTTGTTTTATGAGAAAAACTAATAACGACATGTTACCAGAATGTTGTTCTTTCTGTGAGTTTCAATTTTGCTCAAACTGCGAATCGCGGTTATTGTGTAACGTCGGAAGACCAGCGCAGCGCACTGATTAACGGCTAACCTCCACACGACATTTAGCTAACGGCTGATCGGACACTTTTGGAACGGCACGTGCACGTTTGACGTCGCGGATTTTTTGAAAATGCTTCCTAATAATTTGAAAAAGTATGAAGTTTAACCGTCCAGATTTTCACCAAAACTCAATATTTTACCCCAAGTCTCTATGAGAGGTGTTTTGGATATGATTTCAGCTAATTTCATTCATTTAGATGTTTTTTGACATGCAAATCAATGACACAATCTTTAATTCATGATATTCTATGGGCAGATAAACAGAAGAACCCGTCCAGTATTAATTACAGGTAAATGACATGATTGGGGGTAGTCCTCAACTTGGGCTGAAACTACTCTATAATCAACTAAACTATGCAAGGATTCTCCTGTGAAAATCTTGTAGTCAAACGTTGACTCCTAAAATAACTAATGTCAATATACCATGTGGCCAGCAAACCTGCTGTGTGGCTCTCTTTAGGTCCTATTTTTAACATGCCCCAATAAAATTAAAATACTAATATGTTCATGCTTGATTCTCCTTGAGTAAACAAATTAGAGACAAATCCTTCCAGCTGGGAGATATACTCCAGCTGGTGTATAGTTGGTATATATTTCAACTCATTTGGTTCTTGAGGCATTTTCAAGCGTTCCCAATCATGTCACTAACCTTTTATTATCATGAACAAGACACAAATCAGAACAGACCTTTTTGAGATTGTAACTCAAGTTTAAAGTTTTACATCTTTAAGACTGAAACTTTTCATTGTATGCCATTTTACATGTAGATTCATATCTAGGCTGTTATCTGCTTTATAATTATCTGCACACACAGAGACTTCTTTGCTTCATATCACGGTCAGGTTAGAGCTACAGTAGGTTACAAATGCATCTGACAAGGGACAAAAACAAATTCCGAAAATGTGTAAACAATATGTCTCCTATTCTTCACTTCTGAACACATGGGACCAACTCAACCATGACACTACTATTCACTACACAATAGACATGTTTGATGAAACCTTGACAACCTGTGCAGTGGTATGGCAGTCACTAGTCTTAGTCACAGACCCTTACACATGCAGGTGGCTCTTGGCCCACAAAATTATGTACATAACAACATATTAGCAATTGTCTACTAAAACATTTGTGCAGCATGGAAAATTCATCGAAAAACTTGCAGGGGATCAAATATTAAACAAACATGTCTTGAAGGATGTACTGTACTATGTTTTTAATCCACTGGCTAAGGACACCACATAAGCCATGTATTAACTCTATGAGATTTAAAGAATCTTGAAGGCAACGGGCTATTAATATGGACACTAGGATGTGATACATGTACATGCCCAAATCAACTCCCCAAAAGAATAAAAAATGCATCTCTTTTTGGATTTTACAAGATTAAATAAATTGTCCCAGTATTCTCACTAAACCCTATTTTTGTAAACCCATTTCTTTATCTTTCTTTTTCCTTTTTTTTGGGGGGGGGAGGGGGGTTCAGGTGTTTTATTGGGTTTTTTAAAGCTAATGTTGATCTTCATGTACTTACAGAAATATTTACAACTTGATAGTCCACAAATTGTTGAAAATTGGGTCAATGAAATGTTCATGAAAACCACTGATTCAGTTGAACAGCACTAAGAAAAAGACTAAGAGTATGCCTACATGTATTGTACATACTTAAGTTTGAAATTCACCTTTTGACATTTGGAATTTCAACAAACCAATTAATAAGTCTTTGAATCAGACTAGCAGCAATCTGGGAGGTAAACTCAACAATAGCTACACACACAGTGAGTTCTCATCTGAGTGTATCTAACTTCTGTTAATGGCGGACCAATGAATAAAGCATATTGACTGATCGAGCCACGGGCCCTCAAACACCTCTGAAGTAAGCCAACAATAGCAGGAGAGGTTCAAGTCAATATTTGAGTTTTTGGCGGCAGGGGCCCCATGAATTCCATTGGCTCGGAAAATCTCGTTATCTAAGGATGAAAGAGATAGCAGGTGAATGATAGATTAATTAAGCACACTTTGGTGTCTACATGTAGGTGTTCTGTACACTGTGGTTAGCATACTGGTGATAATGCTTTGCCTAATTTTGATCTGTTCTTAACTTGATGACTTACGATTTTAGTACCTTCTCTGACATGTAGTGATTTACATTTTACAACAGATTTCAAATTTCAAACACAGAGATAACTTGCTAATTTGCATTTTGTTGTAGTTGCAAATTGTTATTGCATGCAACAAACAAAAACCTCAGAATGTGATTTTTGTTTTTCATTCTCCAGGCTTATTTCTTGTAATTAACCAGTGTGAAATATTTCAAACACTTGATGAATAAATTACATGATCATGTATAACTTGTTTCCAATTTATATAGGGCCTACATCTTGACACTTTGTTTAAAGATGTTCCTTTTCATTAGCAGGAAAAGCACAATTTACTTCAGAATGTGGTTTTTTTTTTATTCACAAAGCTTTATACTTCTTGTTATTGACCAGTGTAAAATATTGTAAGCATTTGCTGAATAAATTTCATGAACATATGAAACAGTAAATATACAAGTTGTTTCCAATTATATGTAGGGCCTACATCTTGACACTTTGTTTAAAGTTGTTCCTTTTCATTATCGACAGGAAAAGCACAATTTACATGTATCTAAAATTCTAAATGCATTCACCCCACCCCTGTTTGAAAAGTTATGCCAACAGTAAATGTCTATTCATTCACGCTGCCCATGGCCTAAATTCACCCTGATGCATCGAGGCATATCATTGGTCTAATTACTATAGACATGCAATAGTAAAAACGGTTTGATCCGGGTCACAGTGGGTACACCAGTCACCTGAACCTCACCACGGCAACGGTATAAACTATTTGTTGTTGTGAAATGTCACCGTTGGACTTCAGTCTTCCATACACTGTACTTGTTTGCCAAGTTCAGATATTTTTTTCTTCTTCGATTAAATGTAGCCGAGTGTACAGGATCCATAGTTAATAAATTTCTGATGTTCGTGTGTATGCACAATTACTGTTGGAAGTTTGAATGAGTTTTGGATCTTTAACATTGTCAAATACACTATGACAAAGATATATGTGAATGTGTAGTGTTTACATGCACTGTATTTTCCCATCTCTTCAAGACAAGGTGACAAGAGAATTTTCATTTCACTAGCACTGTACTGGCTCTATTTATGAATTTGGGTGATACCCGAAAAAATTACCTGGAATAGCAACTTAATGTAAGTAATCAACATATCAAAAAAATACATGATTTTGTCTGAAAGTGAAAAAGGAATATACCTCACGTTTTCACTAGACATGGCAGACTGTATTTCATGAGAAAAAAATGGTTCACCTTACAATATACATGTAGCTTTACTAATTTGACTATTACTGTTGGTGGGTGCAGATCTCTCCTTTTAAGTGATTAAAAATGACATTAAAATATCTTCCAATGACGTCATTTCTATTAAAGCTATACAGTGGAACCTCGTTATATATGACAAACCTTAGGTGATTTTTCAGGTCCCAACTTTATATTTCTTTGATTTTGGAACCTGATATAATGAGAAACCTGATACAACAAGGTAATTGTTATGGTTTTTAAGTTCTCGTTATAACGAGGTTCCCCTCTACTTTCCAACAGGCCTTCTTGCTATCTGACAATCCTTCACCGACAGCACTTTCCCTATTAAAGTGATAGGCTAACATTGTGGAGCTTCAATTTAAAAAATTGTCAAACTTTGATATCTGAGCTACATAGTAGTGTTCAAATGGACAAATAAACACCCTTGAATACAAAAGTTTGGAAAATTACATTGCCAATGGCAAGTTATACATGAATAAACAATAAAACTCGGGGCGAGTTTTATTAACCTAGGTGTACACACAGTAAGTCTATGGGAGGAAATGGGCAAGTGAATGTGGTCAACTTACGATTTTCACTTTTTTAAAGCACTAAATAATCATTTTGAAATACAATTTTTTCAGGGCTTCATTTTTAGACCTCATCAAAGACACTGGTAGCATGGGGAATCATGCAGCTCATATTTTTTTAACTGTGGTAAATGTTAGCCAATACCTTTAAATTTGTAATTGTCATGCCTCAACCTATTAATGAAATCAATCAACCTCCCCAACTATTACATGCATTCTTCTCCTGTAATAACTAGAACTCAGGACTGATGTAAACTTATAGTCACCTACAGAAAACATGCCAGCACGTCATTATACAGGTGAATGACAATACGCATGATTAATAAGTGAACACAAAGAGAATATAATTAGACTCCAAATAATGGCCTCATTATAGCCAAGCCAATTATTTATGGAAACCTATAAAGTCATTTGTACTGTAGTCAGACCATTAGTCGTTCATTTAATTGTTGTGATCAAAGTGTAAGTTATTACAATTTACAGTAATACATGCCTAAATGTATAGCCAATTACATATACTGTGTACAATAGGCCGCTTTCTTAATTATGTTTCATTCCCGGGAACCTAGCGACAAGCTATTCCATTAACCGGCTCCTTTTAAATGAACTTCAATTGCTAGAATCCAGTTTGAATATACTTGTTGCTACGTTGGACAAACCTTGGACAAGCTGTCGGCCTGTCAAGAACAACCTTTGTTTAAAAGGTATGCATGAAATTTGAATACATTACAAAGATGGTCTATTACAGAGCAGACAAGTACTGGAAAACTACAGGTAGGGTGTTCTTGAATTAAATACCGGTATCAATTTTATCTAAATTTATGAATTCATTAATAATTTATAAATTACTGGCTGAAATATCAAGAACTTCAGGGCAACTTCAGGGCAAAAAATACATGAGGCACAGGACTATTTCGCCCCTGAAATGGCAAAAGAGCCCCCAGAAATTGTATTAGATTTCAATTCAAAAGGGTACATCTTTAATTGAAACAGGAAAGGTACATGTAGCCCCCATAACAAACATTTTGTTTTTCAGTGATTGTTTCACTTAAAGCTATCTGCTCACAGTAAACACCCTTTATGAATACACAAAAATATTGCTTTTTGAACATAGAAAGCATGACTGTACAGTAAATTTACACACTAAGCTTTTTTGACTACTTCTTTAATCTCTTGCAAAAACGTCTGCAAATGTGATTTGCGTACACACCTAGAATTTATTACAGTAGTCAGTAGGTGCAGTCAGTGAAATTGAAAAATAATTAACCTCATTACATCTCTTTCAAACCTAGATTTTATACTGCTATACAACCAACTTTAATTACATGGCAAAACTATCAGAATGACCAGGTAGAGGACAGACGGGTTGATTTTTTTTTTTTTTTTTTACGGGGGGGGGGGTTGTACGGGTGCCTAAAATGATTTGTGTGAACATTCTTTGGAGGGAACCTTTCATGCCATTTTCTGTCTTTCTTCAGCTGTACGGAATGCCAGTGACATGCACTACCACACACATAAAATATGGAAACATACAAACCTTAATCCCCTCAAAATGACCATGTGCTGAGATGTTATATGAACAAGCTAAATTTTAACACTGCAAACCACACAAAACTGATGCTCCACAAAAAAAATGAAAAATAAATAAATAAATAAATAAATACATAAATAAATAAATAAATAAATAAATAAATAAATAAATAAATAAATAAATAAATAAATAAATGCACTCTGTGCCACTCTGGTGATAACATGAAATGAAAAGGTAACCCACATTATTTAATGTGTCAATTCACAAGTACAGGTACAGAACAACAGAAAAATGCATCTTTTATATGTTATCATGTTTCTACAGGACCAGAAAATGTATGGTGAAGGTGTTGAGATATGCATGATGCTCAACATTCATGTTTACCACCCCCTTTTTTTTGGGGGGGGGATGTATTTCTAACATAAAACAATTTATTTTTTTAATCAGAATCATTTCACCCAAATTAACAGAATCGTTTATCACGTAGCTGATTTCTTGGTTTTTCACAGTGAAATGTTTTATGTCAAGAATTATAGTGCATTCCATTAACACAAACGTCTTTTTCTTACTTCACTCAACATTCAATTGAAATAGGTTGTACCAGGTATTCTATTCACACTATTTTTGACATGCCTGATTAACTGAAAGACCCTTCCAAATTGTAATTTTCATATCGGGTTTTCTAAACCAACTGTCGCTTAAATCAATTTTCAGTGCAACACAACAGTACAACATAAGTGGCTCACACAGTCAATTGACAAATTTATATTTGTAAGGAAAACTAAACTTACCGGTCCTTTTGGAGCATGCTATGAAGAAATAGTAACAAAATAGTGCTTATTGCAGGAGTTACATCCTTCTATGAAAAATAATAATTCCTCCTGTGAGATACATAATCATACGTCGTGTTGACATGAACACAGCTCCCAAACTGTGACTATATTTTTATGTCGGCTAATCTCAGCTTTCAGAATAGCTCTTGGGCAACTAAACACCTAGTCAATTTTTTTTCAGAGCAGCTCGTGGGCAACGGGCAGCCTACCATTCGTTCAAACGTGACATTTAACGCTTCTAATACATGTCATACAGTTAGTAGAAATTGTATAAACCGCAAACGAACAAAGCGAGTCTTAAACGCGGTCCAGGATGAATTATGTTACGTGCTATCTCAAACACCTGGCTAGCTTGGGGACGATGCATCAGCTTTCGTATTTTTCTCACAAGGTGATAGATTTGAAGTGGATCAGAAAGTGTTTAAACACCTGGCTTACTTAGAATGATGGATTAATTGAACATTACGACTTATCCATTAGTGATAATTGCCCGGGTACGTGTTAGCCATTATTTTTCTCGTAATGTACACTGTATGTTCAACCTGATGTGTCATAAAAGTTGTATTTGGTCATTAACAACAAAGAACATAAATTTCAATTTCATTAATTTTCTTTAATTAAAAAAAAAATAGAAAACAAATTTCTACTATGTGTGACTGATGACCGACTTTAGCTGAAATAATATGTGAATCAATGTCTGTGGACTTTTTCTTATCAATAAACCATTATATTTGAATAGTTTTGAAGGATACTGTTGGATTATACATCATTTGTTTCGTTTTAATGTACACGAGCTATGGCAGTGAATTAAATTCAAGTGAAATCATAAAAAATTTTAATTCTCAACGAATTGAATACAAATAATCTCACACACTTTTTCAATAAAATCCGTATTTACTAATTATCTTTTTTAATCATTAGCACCACAATTTTTATCATGATCATCATTTTCATCATCATCACCATCATCATCCATCATCAAAATCACCATCACCATCACTATCATCATCATCATCATTACCATCATCACCATCATCATTACCATTATCATCACCATCATCGTTAACATCACCATCACCAACATCATCACCATCACCATCATCATCATTACGATCACCATCATCATTCATCATCACTATCACCCTAAACATCACCATCACTATCATCACAATTACTATAGCCATCATCATCATCGCCATAGTCATCATCATCATAGCAGCAAGAGTATACTTACAGCTGCTCCTCCTGCCCTACGAGCCGGGGGAGCTCCAGGCTTCTTCTTCTCTTGCTTGGTGTCAGCATCTTTTGTATCTTTCCCATCTTTCTCAGCTGTTAAAATTGATTGAAAAGGTAATTAAACAATTTATTCACAAGAAATTTGTTTAAAGAGGTGAATTTGTACTGTTATTAAATTGCCAAGGTAAATATAGTCTGATTCTCAGACCCTACTCGCTGCTGCCTGGGCCTGAAGGGTTATTCTAAGAACAAGTTCTTGCGTAAGGAGAAAAAAATGAATAACGCCTGCGAAACACGCTATATAGCCACTGTAACTGTCATATCATTTATGACCCGTCACCATGATACCCGAATAAAGTCGCACAACCCAAAGGTAAGGAAAGAAACAAATATCATAATTATGATATAAAGTATAAAAGTGAAGTGTCCTCAAAAATCTAAAGTTTCATGACCATCACATGTTACAAATGTTTGATTGTATAAAAGGATATTGTTCACCCAAAGTAGTTTTCTTTCTGAGTTTATGTTTTATTAGATGTGCGACTTTATCAGGGTATTGTGGTGACAGGTCACATTTATGGTACATGGTACATGCAACAATTTAACACCTTCACTGTGTTCAGAGGTAAGTTTATGAAAAACTTTTACTTCACAATGCAAACCACTGAGATAAAGTGCATTATGATTGGGAATTAACTACAATGTATTTGTTCACGACCAAGGAAAATGTGATTAAATACATGTAATTCAAAGTAAATTAATGTGACATGAATGTAAATTATTTTATAATAATATTATGTAAAAGATGAATTGTATTGCACTCCCGTCTAATCACCTGCATATTTCCTAATTTGAAATGTAATCTGTATACTTGATACTTACATGTAAATGATTCATTTTGAAAATACATGTACACTGTATTACCAGTTGATTAGGCCCTGCCCAATGTTATGAAACTAACCAATGTATACACATGTCCCATTCACAAAAAAATTATCATTTATTGCAATGATTTAATACCATACATGATTTGAGTCATATAACACTCTCAATGTTAATTGTCACCCATCTGATGACAAAAAATTCAGACTCAATATAGCAGGGCTCCACACTAACTTTTTTTCCTGCTTGCCCTTTGGGCAAGTGAAATGATCAATTTCAAATTTTTACTTGCCCGAATGAAAAATTTACTTGCCCCAAAATAAACAATAATCAAAAACATTAAAACTTATTCCCCTTGATTTTAACCGAGGCCTTTTTAAAGCAATGGACATTTGTTATTCTAATTCTGGGAGTTGCAAAAGGTATGATTTATGAATTTAAAGAGTCATAAAATGAAGTACAATGAACAAAACAATGATGAAATTTATAAAGTTAGCTGAATTGTTTGTCTACGGGAAGAAGTTTGGACATGTTTTTTCCATTTCATGATCAAAATTTTACTTGCCCATCTGGGCAAGTAAATTTTAACATCTTGAGTTTTTACTTGCCCGACATGAACTTTTACTTGCCCCGGGCAAGCGGGCAAGTGCTAGTGTCGAGCCCTGAATATAGGCCTATTTTCTGAAGAAAACAACATTCACAATTCACAAGGTGTTTTGGATTCTTATGCTTGGTTTTCTTTCATTTATTTCATTTCACTATGATCTTACATGTATGTGATGTAAACATTTCCATTGCAGCACCTGTATGTAATCAAGGCTCGACACTAGCCCTTGCCTGCTTGCCCAGGGCAAATAAAATTTCATGTCGGGCAAGCAAAATCTCAAAATTTTTAAATTCACTTGCCCAATTGAGCAAGTAAAATTTTGATCATGAAGTGAGCAAAACTGTTAGTCTTTAATAAACTCACAAAAAATTAATAAAATCTCAAATTTTCTGTTCAGTTTATTTCATTATTATTTTTTGAATTGTAAATTCATAGATCACACCTTTTGCATTATCCAGAATTAAAAGAACAAACGTCCAATAATATAAAAAGGTGTTATTGGTTAACTAAAACTTAGTGATTGAGAAATAATTTGTAATGTTTATGATTATTATTTATTTCCGGCCCAGTAAAAATTTGAAAGTGATAATTTCACTTGCCTAAGCCGCTAAGGGGTAAGTAGGAAAAAAAGTTAGTATGGAGCTTTGATGTAATGAACTATTATATGTATGTAATGAATTAAACATAATAACACCATTCAATTTCATAATTTCAAATCAGACAATTTGAATGTCACACAGTATCTTCATTTTATTGAGCTTAACTTAATTCCATCTGCTATATGGAGCCCTTCTTTCCACAGTTTAACGCATTATCTGTGCAACAACCCACAATTCATGTTAAAATGATAAACATTGCAAAAATTTGAAAACGAGGTGGTAACATTATTTACACTTTCACATTATGGCCCATATTTGAAAGTGATTTGCTTTTGATTTCTTGTTCAAGCAATTTAAGCATCAAATGTTCTGAATGCTACAAAACCATGAATATTGCAGTTTAACTACAACTCAAACACAGTATAAAGTCAATCTCAGAATGTAAACGCAACTATTTTTGTCCTAATGGTTCATCTTTTAAAATTCTGTCCAACTTCTCAACAACAACAAAATAAATTTCTTTTAATGCTCATATCATGCGACCAATGTAGTGGGTCAAGGCAGACATTGTCTGATAAATACATGTATGACCTAAACCAGACTCTTTTACAACAAATTTTGACATTTTTCTGATCATAAACAGATGACCACAAAAATGTCAAATTTGTCAAAAAAGAGTCTGTTTTGGGTCACATTTATCAGACCTATGAAGATGGTATTGGCACAGATAATAGTTATAAATCAGATTGAATCAACCTGTTTATTTTGTTTTTGTTGTTTGCTGTGTATCTATTTGCACTAATATGTATATTGAAATTGCATTAATTATGCATACTTGGACAATGATCAATTGATGTGAATTGTGGCCAAATAAATTCATTTTACACTTAGAGTAGGAGTCTACTTATTTTAACAATTGTAACTTGGGTAACACTAACACAAAGTAACAGATAACCTTAATTTCACACACACAAGCCGACCAAGGCAAGGCAATTAACATCATCCATATCATCATCACCACCATCATCATCACCATCATCACCATCATCATCATCATCATCATCACTAACATCATCATCATCATCATCACATATACCATCAGGCATCACCATCATCATCCATCACCACCATCATCATGAATAACTCCACACACAAAAATTCATACTCAAAGACAGTTGCTCAGAAAGTATGAATTACAGTACGAGTCTACAGTGTAAAGAAATAATTAATCATTGTGTTCCTAACTAATTTCAGGTACCATGATATAAATAACGTTAGTGTTAAAAAATGTTTTGCACACATAGTCGGTGTGAATAATGGGTAATGGAAACAACCAGAACTTGCAGAAGTTAACTTTAATAAATCCAGGCAAAGTCAAAGACAACCCAATCGGTCCTTAAATTGAAAATTCTTTTTCTTTTGAGACCCTAAATCGAGTCTATGTTATATATTTCACGCAGATTCCAGCATAATCTCCAGACATGAAATGTTTACTCTGTTTCCATTTTCTTAGGTAATATTACCATAGTAGATATACACAAATAAATAAGTAACCCTTCAGAAAACTATGTCGAGTATGGTTGTTTGACTTGTGAAGTTGTTACTAGCTTTCAACTCACTTTTTGTAGTAGTGATCAGCGGTGGTGCTACTTCTGTATCTGGTTTCGGAGAATCCGGCTTAGTTGCCTCTTTTTCGCCAGGCCCAGCGTCTGCCTGCTCTGTGTCCGCCATGGTTGAAGTTTATCTACGTCTACCTTGTCACTCTGATTACAGTTTCATTGCAAAACACCCTGCGAACTATGAAAACTTTAAAGATTTTGTCGGGCTAAAAACTACTGTGCACACAGTCACTCTCCTATCGCCCATATACAATGCCATGCAATTTCCAATCGATCTTTCGGATCGCACGCATTCTCAATGGCTTCACGTACATAAACAACGTGTACGCGACGCATACGTGCGTGCGAGAATTTCGCTCACAGTACTGGGATCGTTTATTAGTATGCAAATTGATTGGGTCGATATATTTCTTACGCCAAACTTGATGCTTTCTTCGATAAATTTACTCTAAATATTGTCATTGCAGGTTGTAATGGAGTTGATTACTCGTTGTCTTCCCCTACAAATTGAACCTCATAATTGTTTTCGTCGTTTTGAATGTTTAATTAAGCCCCAAAAGTTGTGTTTTATGTTTCATTTCGTATTTGCCCCGCCGGGATGCGAGATATCATTCCGCTGAAAGTTGCCGGTTGCCATAGTTGCACGGTACGCTCTGTCTACTGTACTGTACACAGAGTTTGCAACAGGTTGAAGAAGTTCGCTAACACACTCAAACGCATTCGAACAATGCGTTACGGACGTGCCGGGTCATGGTTGAGTGATATGGAAAAGTTTTATATAAACATTTCTATTTTACCGAGTAGAGGACGACGCCCGATCAATTCTCGTTTGGTGTAGTTGTGAATAGGAAGGACATGTACCATTATGTCTGAATGTATAACATTTTTTGCACATGAACAATGAATCGATCTAGATTACAAAAACTGAGTACGGTGTTCCCAGCGGTGTTCAAGCACAAAATTACACTTGTTAACCTCTTAGCTCCGGCTCAGCTCAATAATGTTTATTGCAGTTAAAAAAATGTTTATCTCAAGTTAGATATTGTGACCATTTGTTGTCTTGTTTCAGCGGAACAACGCCGCTAATTTCCTTTTCCGGTTTAAAGTTAAGCATTTTTTTTTGTAAGTCTGCGAGCCCAAATGGGTTTCTTTTTCACAGAAAATCTTTGGGTCAGTCTTCCAAGCAAAATCCTTACCAATGAGACCTCGAATAAGAAATTAAAAAAAAAATCGTTAGACAAGGGTTCCTTTTCTGAGATCTGAAGGGAAATAATTATGCAAGGAATTTCTTGAAAAATCCATTCAAAAACCCGGAAAAAAACTTTAGACAAAAGTGAATATTTCATGTAAAAAATCCTTAGACATGGGTGTTTGTTGAAAACTCGGGGGGGGGGGGCACTGCCATTACAAGGTGTACACCATGCGTGTGTGAATAAACGCGTAAAAGGGGTTAATGTTTTTCACGGTCGGGCGGTGTCCGCGCGTACATTGAAAAGGGTATCAAAATCGCCAAAATCAGGAAAAAAATAGTATACTAACAGAAGCTTTACTTGAAAAGGGTACCTTTTCAGTCTTGCTTGAGTACTGTTTAGGGTATTCTGAGATCGACAGACAATTACTCGTTTAGGGTCCATTTTGAAACTCCATACACACGCATGCAGGTGTATGATCTTGTAATGACAGTGCCCCCCCCCCCCGGGGGGGGTTCAAGAGCAGTGCAGGTACTACAAAACCATTAAACTTAACATAAAACTACTAGTAAACATGGATAATTTTGCAATAAAGCTGCGGAATTTTATTCCGCAATTTGCGCGAGGAGCACGCTGAAAATGTTGACATTATTTTACCCCCCCCCCATCTGCATGAACACAGAAACTGGCAAAACGTAAAACTTATACAAGTACATCGGTGATTTTATCTTTCTGTTTTTGCAACTACATCCATCATAAATCTAGATTTACATTTTCTAACCTCAAATTTTATAAGAATTAAATTATTAATAAACGTCATGGGGTGGTCGGATTATGGTTATGGGGCCAGGTGGTGGTGGTGTTAAGTTATCTATCTCATTATATACAAAACGGTCCCAAGTTTAATACAATTTATTGATTATTTATTCAAATTCAAATTCAAATTCAAATTCAATGTTTTATTGTCCCAGGGGCGTAGGCTGGGGGTGCACAGGGTGCACGTGCCACCCCCCCCCGCCGCAGAGCCATAGGAGTTCCACCCTATAATAATAAAAAAAAAAATTGCGCCACCTTTTCTGCTTTCAACGCTGATTTTCTCAATTTCTAGTTCCACCCTGCCCTCCCCCCTCGTCCCCCCCTCCCCTCCTTCTCCCCCTCCCCCCCCCCAAAGATGTGCACCTCCCCATGCCCAAAACAGGCCTTACCGCCTTTTGTGTCCTTCAAGGATATAATAGAATCATACAAAAATACACAGTTACAACATATAGATTAACACAGATATTCCATTACAAGTTAAGTTTACAAACAAAATGTGATGCCAATATTTTGGTGGTCTTGCGTTCTAGAATGACAGTTTATGAGGTAGGTAAGTATTTCAATGGATGAATTTCTGATGGTGCGTTGAGTATAAGAAGGGCCTAGAACTTGGGCCTCTCTTGCATTGATTTAACGTAATAACCACAGGTGGCAGCACTAATATTTAGGCCTACCGTATTCAGAATGCATTGAGTGCTGGTATAGGACTTCGGTCTCTTTTGCATGGATTTAGCCTGTCCCCCAGAATTATCCCTTATCCGAAAAATAGTTTTAGATGTAACCCGACTTTGAAAAGTGTTGAAAAAATATGACAAAGTAAAATAAAAAGATATCTTCAGATGAGAAATTTGTCCATTGACATTAGTTTTTTTTTTTAGAATGAGTCAACATTTGACTACAAGATTTTCACAGGAGAATCCTTGCATAGTTTACTCGATTCTAGAGTAGTTTCAGCCCAAGTTGAGGATTACCCCCAATCATGTCATTTACCTTTAATATTGTTTAATTAATGAAGGGTCCAAGTCCGGAGACTTTAGTTCGCAACTCTCTGAAATTTTAAAAAAAAGTGAAGTCCTCATTTTTGTAAGCTATGATTGGGGACACTTAAAATGCCTCAAGAACCGAATGAGTTAAAATATATACCAATTATACACCAGCTGGAGTGGAACTCCCAGCTAGAAGGATTTGTCTCTGATTTATACTTAAGGAGAAATAGCATGAACATACAAGTATTTTAATTTTATCGGGGAGCGATAAAAATAGGACCCATACAGAGCCACACATCAGATTTGCCTGCCACGAGGGATATTGACATTAGTAATTGTAGAATGAGTCAACGTTTGACTACAAGATTTTCACAGGAGAATGCTTGCATAGTTTACTTGATTCTAGAGTAGTTTCAGCCCAGGTTGAGGACTACCCCCAATCATGTCATTTACCTTTAACTGGTTTCACATCTGGGTAAAGCGCGGGGTAAAGTGCGAATCATTTGGCATAGTAGCTCCCTCAATTATGTGAAGTAAGTTAATCGTGAAAAACATACTTGCTTTGGACTTTTGGGTCCCCCCTTCTAGAATTCCCACCGATTGAATTTAAGGCCCAAGGTTCACCCTGATATCAAGTTGGTTTTAATAAAGCAGAACAATGAGAGAAACATATTAATTGAAAGTTATTGGCAAAATCCCACCAAAAGAATAACCAGACGTTATCCGAGGCGTTCTCAAAGTTTTAAATTTGTGACGTCACTCGGCGAGAGCTCGCCACAGTATGTACTGTAATATATCCAATTAAATTGCCATTTTTTAATGGTTTCATGATAACGCTGAATGGTTTTGTTTCATAGAAACTTGTATGAAATTAACTGTTTCTGATCAATAATATTGAAATGCACAGGTGACAATCATTTTCAAATTTCTGAGAAACGGGCACTTTTTATGGAATTTTACTATCAACTGACCATACTTCGGGTAGAGCTGCTCGCAATGTGACGTCACAACATTTTAAAATTTTGAAACCTCATAACTCTGCTTATTCACTTACTGGTGGGATTTTTACCAAACTTCATTAATTATGTTTTCTCATTGTTTTGCTTTTTATTAAAAATCACCTTCGATGTCAAGGCGTGAACTTGCCTTTTTAAAATGCCAATGCTCCCATGCGGCATCTCACATAGCCGCTTAGCTATATACGGTGATGGCGCTGTTCAACGTCTTTTAATCTTTCGCTTCGTCAGCCAGCCAGCGTCGACCGCCATTCTTTTCATGTGTCGACCATCGACCAGCGCCGTCCCCGTACGCCATACGCACGTTGTGTCTTTCGCAGCAGCTCCTCGACCCCCCCCCCCCCCCCTGCTCGAGACACACACACACACACACACACACACACACACACACACACACACACACACACACACACACACACACACACACACACACACACACACACACACACACACACGCACGCACACACACACACACATAAACACAAACACACACACACACAGATATACACACAGACACACACAAACACACTCTTATCGAAAATGGAAAAGGGGCTTGTTATAGGATCAAATTATAGGACCAAATTAATAACACAATAAAATAGTCTAGAAAGGTTTCAAAGGTTTCAAATGTCTATTCATCACAAAAAATATAACATTTACACCATGCTTACAAAGCTGTAAATCGGAAGAGAGGCGTCATGGCTCAGTGGATAAGGCTTCGGTTTCTCGACCTTGAGGCCCGTGGTTCGAATCCCCGCCGGGCCATGGCGGTTGTGTCCTTGGGTAAGACACTTTATCCCCATGGGACGTAAAGCCGGAGTTCCCGTGTTGAGACAGAAACACCTCAGCACGTAAAAGAAGCCATGCACTTCATCGAAAAGAGAAGGGTGAAAACCCGGTGTTGTGGTCACATATCCATATATGCGAATACTACCCGGGACTGGATGCCTGAGGGTAACAGTGATTAAGTTCGCTTTTCTAGTCCGTGTCATCAGTAATGATGACAAATCAATAATAACCATTATTTTGCATTGTTGCTGTAAATATCCGATCATGTAATTCAATGTAACTACTGATAAGGATAGTTAACATTGACTTTCTATCCTCCATGAAAACATCTTTCTTTCTATCTATCTATCTATCTATCTACCTATCTATCTATCCATCCATCCATCCATTTATAGTATCTAGACCCAAATATCTATTTAATTTCATTGCATTCTATGTATCTATCCATCGAGCCCTCTATCTGTAATTCTATTTATTCATCTTCTAACTTAATGTTTTCTCTCTTTTTAATTTGTTGGGATTCAGATTAAGCATATATACCTGATGACTGAATTTGAATGCTGCACCAATCCATGTATTTCATAAACTTCCATCCTTAAACCTTACACCTTTTACATTAATGACATCGGAGTTTGATACTTCATTTCAGCACAATATCCTCCTAAACCTCTCATCCACACGTAGAACATTATTGTTCCTATATTGAATAAGAAAGCTTGCTCGTGTTACACGAGTCGTGTACCACCTCATACCTGTTAAAATGTTGCAGATGAATTCATATTGCACGATCTGTCAACCCTCCAATACTCGAATTTCTTCAAAACATCATGCACGGGCACAATAATGTCTGAAATTATGCGCGAAGTCGGGAGAAAGACAACATTTAACGGTAAAATATTGGCCTGACTGATTTTTTTTCCGAGAAATGTATCACAGTAGATTATTATCAAGCGCATGCATGGACACCATCTTTTTCATGTACATGTATGTACTAGGTGCTAAAAATAATATTTGTTAATTTTGAAAATTAATAACACAAAAACTGTACAACAGATTACACTGGCATTGAGTATAGTTACAGCATAATAGTGAACATTTTTATTTTAGGTGGTTTGAAGACGATATCAATAATCAGTTTTATGTAATTCATGCCTTTTTTTTGCTCAATATCCAACCCCCTGTACGAAATTGAAACTGTACAGAAATCGAATGGTGTGTGTGAGGGTGTGTGTATAGTCCCCACACAATAGCATTAGACAATGGCTATGGATAGTGAATAAAGTCTAGCAGGCTACTTACTAATGAATATTAATAAAGCATTTATCTCGCCTGGCTGTAGTGACAGATTGGCATACCAATGTTTCTACCGTGCGCTGTTCACCGTTATTGTCTATTGCTATTGTGTGGGGACTAAACACACACTCTCACACACACCATTTGATTTCTGTACAGTTTCAATTTTGTACAGGGGGTTGGATATTGAGCAAAATCTGAACCCTAACTTTATAAACAAGCAAGAATTACATTAAACTGATTATTGATATTATATTCAAACCACCTCAAACAAAAATGTTCACTATTCTGCTGTAACTAAAATGTAATTAAAAATGTAAATTAAATGTAATTGAAATCACACTTACACTATCTCGGTGTTATTGCATTACACACACACACACACACACACACACACACACACACACACACACACACACACACACACACACACACACACACACACACACACACACACACACACACACACACACACACACACACACACACACACACACACACACACACACACACACACACACACAC
>JZLH01S0296534.1:31540-43320 GCA_001188425.1 Eucidaris tribuloides | reverse complement strand
ACACACACACACACACACACACACACACACACACACACACACACACACACACACACACACACACACACACACACACATAAACAGAAACACATTAGATATCAGTAACTAAGCTTAAATGATAATGATGAGCAGTATATTCCTCACCCGTAATAATCTTTTGTTCCATTCAAATATTAAAGTAAATGTAGTAAACAGGGTATATACACAAAATAAAATAATAAAAAAGAACAATTACTACACGCAGACAGAGATGATATCAAGTTTTGTAAACTTTTTATTCAAACAAGAACAAGGAATTAAAAGTATAAAACCAAAAACATATTTGAACTCGGTAATGAAAGAAATAAGCCATATTATAAACTGCATTCATAATTCTTGTTCATTGATTGGTTAAAAGAATGTCACATGATGCAAAATAAACACACTACCGTGCGAGTCTGTGAGAAAGTACTATTTACGGATCCGTAAATAGTACTTCAAAGCCGTAAATAGTACTTTAAATCCGTAAATAGTACTTCAAAGCCGTAAATAGTACTTTTGGCGCAATCTGATTTGCTCCACGATTTGTTCGATCTGTCGGCATTTAGCCAATCAGAGGGGAGCTCATGCTGGCTTCTGCCAGCAGCGATTATTCAACGCACAACAAAACCACGAAAAAACTCAGGAAATGTTGATTTTTTTATTATGAAATTTAAACAATGGTGCCATACATGTAACACTATCGGAAAGGTATGTAATTCCCTGTTGATATTATGCATTTTACTCATTAAATTATGTCCGACTTTTTTTCACAATAAACTTTTATAATATTCGTTTTGCCGCAGCCTGCGCTGTGACAGGAGCTACAGCTATGCTACACATGAACGACTGCACAGTAGCGAATGTCAAATATCTGGCTCATTTCGTGTCGTCGATAGCTTGACGAACTGGACGTCTAACTTACCATCATCGGCAGATGCTAGTTACAAGGATGGGAATAATGAAATTGAATTGTTCGCTATAAATTGACCGAGTATGAATTCCGGGTTAGCAAAACATACGCCCGACGCTATATTATTATTATTATTAATATTCCACGAACTTTCGGAACTCTTGCTAAAGAAAACAACGCTAGTCAAGTCATCTTGTGTGGCTACATTGGGTAGCGCGCATGTCACATCGACTGAAGTTTATTGCGCGTGTGACCCGGGTTCGATACCCACGCTATTGTTTGGTTTTTACAACTTTTTTAATTTATTTTTTCATTAATGTCTTGGGGGAAAACAAGCACTGTTATGTACGGTAAGCAACGTTAGTCGTTACTTACATGTAGTTAATTGTGAATAGTGACCTATAACGTAAGTTAGATCTAGCTAACGCCGAGTTAACGTTAATGTTAAGGTTTAGATTGCATAAAGGCCTACACTTATTGAAATCTTTTACCAATCAATAAACAATGAATATATGAATGTAGTTAATAAAGCAAATATGTACGGCCTTCATTCGAGGCTCTAGTTTAAAACTATGGTCCCTCGGTGACTGCAGTAGTACTATTTTGCTTCGGGGCTGCGCCCCTCAGCAAAATAGTACTATTGCAATCACCTTGGGCCTATAGTTTTAACTAGAGCCGCTCATGGCCGATATTTGTATACTATAAACATCTAAGTCATTTTGGGAGATACATGTGTCTCCCATATACTGACCCTGAAGCATTGACACTGAAGATGCGTGTAAGCACCAATCACCAAACAGTCGTCACGTTAGTTCCATGGTTTACAGTTAACATTCAAGTTAGAGCACTTATACATATGTGAACGCAGTTTGCTGGTATAAAGGAAAAATATAAACAGTTTGTTTTGTTTTGTTTTTAAATTCGTTATTAAAGGGACGCGTTCCAACTATAACGATCCATGCCACGATTGAAATCGTGATCTCAATCGTGGAGATCTTCTCAGTTTCAGTTTCGTCCGATTTCAGCTGATATTACCCATTGATAAGATAACTAAATTATTTCTTTTCGTTCAACCAATTTGAAAATAAATAAACAAATGTCGGCTATATAATCATGCTTGTATAACGAATTTTCAGGTGGTCACAAATATATTTTTAGCGATACAAGAAGCAGTGCTCCTTATCAATGGCAAGACAAGGGATTATGTTACAATCCTCGCTTTTTTTAAATACTACAATGATATATACCCGCGTTTAGGATTCATACCTTTTCTTTACTTCAAGGTTCCCAGCATTTCAAGAAAACTAAATTCCCTGATTTTTCCCTGATGAATTTTCTAAATTCCATGATAATATTTTCAACTCATTTCCAATTTCACCGTAGCCAGTCATCCAATAGATGTTGTTTTGATATGCAACAAAATATAACAGAGTCTGACTGACTACTTTCGATTTTTGGGCCAATCAAAATTCCCTGACTTTTCCCTGATTTGAGGCATTTTTATCAAATTCCCTGACTTTATCCCTGACTGGAAAAAGTAAAATAAATTTCCCTGATGGGCTGGGAACCCTGTATTTGAGACGCAAAACATTGCAGAATTTGCCCACCAGCCCATGGGTGCTCACAAGCAAACAGATACCATGACATGATACGCACGTGCGTACAAACACGACTGAACGCTGAACTCATACAGATGAAGAAATGATTTATGCTTGACAACAACCCAGTCACTGGTGTACACAAAAACAACGAAATTTAAAGTGTTTAGAAAGTAAGTAAAACGTCACGATGTAAAATTCACATAAATGTGTATAATACCATGAGTGAGAATGAGGCTCTTTTCAAATTGATTGAATAATGACGAAATTGAAATAAACGTACGCCTGCAACTTTGAAATACGAAACTCCATTATAACACATTACAGAAAATGAAGAACCTTCATTGAGATGGATAAGAAAACGCTTCTCTATACTTTGGCGAAAGAAAGCAATTGACAAAAGTTTCATTTTTTTTTATAAATGAGCGATTTGTGTCCGTCATTTACATTGGTATCTATGCAATATCAGAGCATTATAGGAACTTAATATCTTTCAGTGGACGTGGGTGCTAGCAGGCGTCGATCCTGTGGGGGCAGGGCATCGCCCCCCCATGTAAATATTGGGGCGGGGGCAAACATATATATCGATTTACTCCCCCCCCCTCTAACTAATAATTTTGACAACTTGAAAAAATTATAATATGCAATGCAAATATTTGTTTTAAAAAGAATTGGAAAGCTCTATAAAACCATTAAACACGGCATGAAAATACTATTAGACATACAAAATTGTAAATTTTTCGGCGCGCTTGGCGCGGAAAGTTCTGTATTACGATTTGGCGCGTAAAGCGCGACGAAAATTTTTTTGGCATATTTTTGCACTTTTGCCCCACCCCCCCCCCCATCCGAAACATGGATCGACGCCCCTGGACGTGGTGGATTGATTTCTTTCTTTTCCAAATTTTGCCTGAAGGTAGAACATGATAAAGGTGTTTCAAAACAATACGAGGTGTGAAAAAAAAAGAAACTAGACTGTGACAGCCACGCCTATGACGCAATGTCACACCTCGTAACTCAAATTTGTGTTATTTGTCACTTCCTTTCTTTTGCCAAATTAGGACAGAACTGCTCCAACATTTACAACAGATAGAATTCCCTTTAATGGGGGTAAAAACGTTCTTTTAACGATAATTATTTCCTACGCCTCCACAATTGTTCAAGTAGCTAGTCTGGGTACATTTAAGCATAATTTAACCTTTAATGAAGAAATAAAAGTCCATCAAGAAAACCATTATACAGAGATGACACAAGAAGCATTTCAAATTTCCTGAAATTCACGCCAGAGAGCCGAGTGAACAAGTCCGAGGATGAACACAGTATATTTAAAGCACTTGCTCCCGGACAAGCCCCAAAATTTTGCTACAATGCCTTCACAACCACAAGGAATTGCAAAAAACAACACAATTTTTTAAGTTTACACTAAAAATCATTTCTTATGAAAAATAATCAGTAAAAATCAGTAAATCCGGAAATTTTCGGAAATGTAGCATTTCTGATTAAAGCCTTAAAGGACTTCTTACACCCCTATACTTTGGTTGGGAATCAATTGCACACCTTTATTAAATTCTTCCATTGAAATAACGCCACTAAGCTACACAGGACCACTTTACACATTTGGCAGAGAGTTCAATCTGGCTTGGGAAGGAGGGGAGGGGGGGGGGTGGCGTGAAAAAAGGCAAACATATTATTTGCTCCTCCCCAATTTTGACAACATAAGAGAATAACGCTTAAATGAAGAATATTATGTTTACAAAGATCCACGCTTTCAGGCGTATAGATACTTGATTTGTTTTTGTGTGACATGAATTTCCGGCTCTAAATCTAATTAATTCATCTCTGCTTTATAACACATACTTCACTAGACTTACATTAAAATCCAACCAGCCGTTATTAATCTATTGCGGTAACGAACCCAACTGAAACTTGTACAAGGTCCTTTGACCTTTGACTTTTCAACTCTGAAATCTAATCAGTCCACTGTTGCTTCATAGTACAACTTATCATGCTTTTCATCAAAATTTGATAGCGATGACCCAAAATCACACCTTTGACTTTTGACCTTTCACCTCCAAAGTTGTACAACAGTTAACCTACATAGGCCTACCTGAACCTGACTCCAGTTTCATTAAAATCCCATCATCGGTTCTTTAGTTTCGTGGTAACGAGAAAAAGCATCGTGACACACGGCTGGACCAACAGAAACCAGACGGCCGGACAACCCCACAACGCATGATGCCTCCGGCACTGTCGGTTCGGAGGCATAAAACATCGTCAAGGGCATGGGCTGGTTTGGACATGGGTAGGTGCACATCTTGGGGAGGTGTAACTTAAGTGGCATGGGGAGGTGCACATTTTAGGGAGGTGGAACTAAAGTTGAGAAAATCAGGCGTTGAAAACAGAAAAGGTGGTACAAATTTCTTTTTTTCCATTAGGGTGGAACTCCTATGGCTCTGCGGGGGGGGGGGGTGATGCACGTGCACCCAGTGCACCCCCCCCCCCAGCCTACGCCCTTGATCGTGCGTCTGACAAAATGTCTGTGACAAATGCTCTATAAGCAAAATGTCGGTATCACTATATTGTCTCTAAAGTGAAAATGAAGAAACTTATTCCATATTTCTACCTTACATACTGATAGAAGGACCTCAAAGACCATAATACTTTGATTTCATGTGAAATCATCCAATGGTTTTCACGTTACAAGCAATATACTGTCAACAACATTTTGCTAGAGCATTTGCTAACGACATTCTGCCAGGCGCACGAGGTTTGTAACTTGCAATATCAGCTGAAATAAATTGTCCATTACCACGAACATGGTTGTACCCTCCCTACTCAAAAGTATTGCAACATACAAAATAACACATACATTTTACGTTGAAGGGGTCTTTCTTAAATGATGTCCTAACTCCGTTTATTATTGGAAAATTACATTTTTTTTAAAAAGTAAATCAATGAATATACTTTCTCGTTTCTTCTCCAAGGCGGAGAGATTTATCAAATGCAAGCGCGCCCACGACAGAGGGGATGGAACATAAACTTTAACCCCTTTTTTGCTCCCTGTAGGGGTGGGGTGTTAATTAACACTAGCATCGTAATTCGGTTTCAGATTACCAATAAAACGGTTTTAATGGTTTGGAAAGACTTCCAGCGATCAAAAAATGTCACTATGATCCTCTGAAGGGGTCTCAGAAAGAAGACTACGCCCCTCGAAGACGAAAGTGACCTCCTATCTTCATAAGACAGTGACAAGGAGGATAAGGCTACTCGTAAAAGATGATGGCTTTTTCTTCGCATCATTATATCCAGTGTACCCAGAAGTTTCATGACAGTAAATTTTAAGATGTTTACAATAGTAAACTGCCTTCAGAATAGAAAAAGAGTGAAAAATTATATCTTAAAGAGGTCTTGTTTAAAATATGGCGTGTTTCCTCATTACCACTGTCTTATGAAGATAGGAGGTCACTTTCGTCTTCGAGGGGCGTAGTCTTCTTTCTGAGACCCCTTCAGAGGATCATAGTGACATTTTTTGATCGCTGGAAGTCTTTCCAAACCATTAAAACCGTTTCATTGGTAATCTGAAACCGAATTACGATGCTAGTGTTAATTAACACCCCACCCCTACAGGGAGCAAAAAAAGGGGTTAAAATCTGTGTTCCATCCCCTCTGTCGTGGGCGCGCTTGCATTTGATAATCTCTCCGCCTTGGAGAAGAAACGAGAAAGTATATTCATTGATTTACTTTTAAAAAAAAATGTAATTTTCCGATAATAAACGGAGTTAGGACATCATTTTAGAAAGACCCCTTCAACGTTAAATGTATGCGTTATTTTGTATGTTGCAATACTTTTGAGTAGGGAGGGTATGTATATGTGTGTGTTTGTGTTCTTGTGTTCTGTTCTCACACTCGTGCGTTATACTATGGAAACTTACCCTCCCTACTCAAAAGTATTGCAACATACAATGTAACGCATCGTTTTGAGTTGAAGAGGTCTTTCTATGATGATGTCCTGTTGAAGTTTATTATTGGAAAATAACAAATTAGTTAAAAAGAAATCAATGAATATTCTTCCTCCTTTCTTGTCCAAGGTGGAGAGGTTATTAAATGTAAGCGCATCCATGGCAGAGGGGCTGGAACATATGATTTCACCTTTTTTTTCGCCTCCCTATAGGGGTGGGGTGTTAAATCACATTAGCATAGTAATTCGGTTTCATATTTCCCGTTAAACGGTTTTGATGGATTAAAAAGACTTCCGACAAACACAAAATGCCAATATGTTACTTTGACGCGGTCTCAGAAAGAAGACCACACCCAGCGAGGAAGAAAGGTTTTCATATCTTCATAAGACAGCGGTAAGGAAGATAAGGCTACTAATTTAAGATGATGGCCTACTCTCCACGTCACTCCAATGTACTGAAAAGTCGCATGACAGTAAATCTTTAGGATGTTTGGAATAGTAAACCGCCTTTAGAATTGTAAAAGAATAAGAAATTTATATATTTTGAAAGAGGTTCTGTCAAGAAATATGGGACGTTTTCTCCTTGCTACTGTCTTATGAAGATATGAAAACCTTTCTTCTTAATGGGTGTGGTCTTCTTTCTTTCTGAGACGTTTCAGAGGAACATAATGGCATGTTTTGTTGGTTGGAACTCTTTCCAAAACATCAAATACCCGTTTCATGTGAAATATGAAACCGAATTTCGATGCGAGTGTGATTTAAGACCCCACCCTATAGGGAGGCGAAAAATGATCACTTTTATATTCCAGCCCCTCTGTCCAGGGTGCGCCTGCACTTGATAATCTCTCCACTTTGGAGAAGAAAGGAAAAAGAATATTCACTGACATATTTCAAATAATTTTTTTATTTTACAATAATTTACTTCGTTAGGACATCATTATTGAAAGACTCATTCAACTCAAAATACATGCGTTATATTGTATGTTGCAATACTTTTGAGTAGGGAGGGTACATGCGTTTACACATTGACATACACAAACTCAAACCCAATACTTACGCGCGCGCGCGCACACACACACGCAACCCTACAATTCTTGTGGAGACATCTTATTGTTCTCTCCATTGTTAGAGCTACTCCCACAACGTCATTTTTACTCACGCTGTCAACGGAAATTTCTCCTATCTGTTACACTCCATCATGCTCAGGAGCACTTTTCTCCAGTATGTGTTCGTGTATGTTTGGAATAAGTAGCAAGGCTGTAATCACTTTGACGAGCATGGATCACACAATTTAACAATTTGTAATGGTCATCATCTCGCACGTGCGTTCTAATATGCACTTTGAGTGTGTTCGAGAGCGAAAAAGCTTTTCCACACTGTCTGCACTCATACGGACGTTCTCCTGTGTGTGTTCTCGAATGCGTAACAAGTTTACATCGCTCGTGAAACGCTTTATCACAATGATTACATCTGAAACGCTTTTCTTCACAATGTATCTTCAGATGTGATCGAAACCGACTTTCAAATCTGAAAGATTTACCACAGACGTGACACTGAAATGGACATTCCCCAGTGTGTATCCTCCTATGCTCATTAAGCGCGTACTGTGTGTTGTAAGCTTTACCACACTCTTCACAAACAAAAGGTTTTTCTTCAGTGTGTGTTCGCATGTGAACCTGAAGATGGGATTTAGTTAACAAGACCTATCACAGTGCGAACATTTGTATGCTTTTATTCCAGTGTGTATTTTCATGTGGACGACAAGATTTCTCTGTGTCTGAAAGCTCTTTCCACACTCCTGGCATGTAAATGGCCTCTCCCCAGAATGAATTTTCGTGTGGTCGATGAGTTTGTTGGCATATTTGAAACTTTTCCCACACTCTTGACATTTATGTGGTTTCATATCAGTGTGGCATGTTCTCATGTGTTCTGCGCATTCAACCCTCAAAGCGAAACCTGTATTACATGCAAGGCACTTATGAGTTTCTTCAACGTGCTGAGGTTCCAGACGCTTTGAAGCTGCGTAATCTTTGGTTGTGGAGTTCTCGCATCTACACTTGCATGACGTCACCTTAATGTGTGACGTCATATGTCTGTTTAGGTCCCATTTTTCACTGAATTCTACATCACACACTAGACATTTATGAGGCTTGTTTACCTCAGCATGTGTTCCGATATGTCTTATAAGATATTTTTGGTTGCTAAAAGTTGTGTTGCACTCCTTGCATTCAAATTGTTTCCTTGTCGTCGCTCTGTTATTACCACGATGTTTTATTTTTCTTGGTACGAATCTTTTGCGACGTCGCCTTTTTCTCTTCTTCCTGTGTGGTTTGATCGATGATGAAATCTTTTTGGCCAACCCAGAATGCTCTTTAGTATTTGTGGATAATTTTGAACTTTCGACAAGGGTTTCTTTTACCTTGTTTTGATGATTTCTTACGGTATTTCCTCTCTCCGTAAAGGCGGTGGTCGTGCATGGACTCCATGGAGTTTCAGGGATACGATCAGGAATACCATAATTGCCCGATATCGACAATCCCCTAGACTCGGCCGGCATTTCAGTAAGGCTGAACGCTCCATTTTGACCCACGCTGAGCTGACCTTCCCATCCGTAAGGATCTTGAAATAATGAAATGAATCAACAAAAACACGCTTATAATTTTAAAACAGGAGCGACTTTCGGAATAATTGTGACAAACGTTCAAAATAAAACGACAAGAAACTTAAAATGCTTTGTTATGAAGCTTCTGTGATGAGCAATGTTAAAACTACTTTGTGCACAAGATTCAGATTTTTTCATCAACACGGTCACAGATGGTTAGTCACCGAGACCTCCCCCCTTCTTAAGAACAATACGAGAGGTCTCAGTGACTAACCATCTGTGACCGTGTTGATGAAAAAATCTGAATCTAGTGCGCAAAGTAGTTTTGACATTGCTCATTTGAAATGTTTGTAATTCGATAACTCAAGGATTAATTATTATAAATATTGTATCAAATGAAAGTGTAAGAAATTATCTTTCCGATGACATATTGTAATAAATATAATTATGTTTATTAAATAAAATATTGCGGGTGGAAGTTGGGTTCCGCTTTTTCATAAACACTCTGTATTATTTGCTATGCAGGTCCCGCTATTTGACTGAAGTACCTAAACTGCAGACTAAATCAGCCGTTATTATTATTATTATTATTATTATTATTATTATTATTATTTTATAATTATTATAATTACATGTCTTTGGTATTGCTTTTTATATTACCTTGATGTTTGACCAACATCTACTTCCGTGCGTGTTATGTTCAGGCTACGAATAACGTGGACATGATTTATATTAATTTGTATTCTGTTTGCACGACGGTAATGTTTTCCTTACACTGAATAGCTGAATAATAGTCAGGCGTGTAGGCAGCGATGGAATCACAACGTAATACCCTGGTAGACTCGGCCCCACAACATTGGTCCACCCTTGGAGATACCTCATACTTTCCATGTTTATAGCTGATGGGAGGATCATAAAAGTGAATAGATTTTTGATTATATTGCCAGTCAACTAAAAAGTCGCCAACCGTCCACATACACGTATACAATTAACTTTGTGTGGTGTACTAAACAGGACTGGCCGAGAAATTAAGAAACCAAAACAAAACGGTAAAATGGCGGTAATCACCGGAAAATCTATGAAATATTACTGAAGATATATATATTATCTGAAAATGTTCCCTGTAAAAAAATAAACAGATAAAAAAATCTGAGCTACATGATCCTCCATATAGGCACTAGTGTCTTTGATAAGGTCTAAACGAAGCTCTAAAGTGACTAAACACAGACTTTCAAGACGATCCTTAAAGTGCCAGGTAAAAAATGATGAGCAACCTTTAGAGATCTACTAGGGTAGGGCTAACATTATATTAAACGTTGGAGGAGACATCAATTAGGATCTAACACAGATGTCGCAGGTTCAGATTCAGATTTCATTCATCGATCATAAAAACATGCAAATATACAAAATCGTAAATTAGGTCTACAGATCAAAAGTAACATGTAACAACCTAACAATAAAAGACATGACGAAAGCAATGTGAATGAGGAGTTGGTTGGAAGAATAACGTTAGAATCTAACGTTAGATTTAGATCGTTAGTATAAACTGCCTGAACATCTAACGTTACTCAGTCTAACGTTGGTGAAGTACAGTTTACTCCAAGTAGATCTATACGGTATACCGACGCAACCGAAACAGAAACAGAAAACCAGATCTATAGATCGGTGTGTAGTTAGATAAGTCGTTTAGTTCTGTCAGACCTAGACCGAAAGCTTCAACTTGTGTATTGAATCCGGTCGTTTTTAGAGGTTTTAACGGGCGATTTGGACGGACATTTTGCAGGTACCTAGTATCTCCTCTCTAGACTCGAGATAGGTATGTAAAATGTCATTCCAAATCCAAATCGTCCGTTAAAACCTCTGAAAAACGACCGGCCACCAGGGGCGCAAATCCAGGGGGCAGGGGACACGTCCCCCCACGATTTTTGAAAGTGGGGGGACACTATAATCAAATGTCCGCTCCCCCCGAATTTACATATGTGCTGCGTGCCCGAAAAAAATTTTGGACCTGGAATTTGGAGGGAAAAAATTGTCACTACCGGTGATGCTCCCCCCCCACCCACCCCACCTCCGATGACGATTTTCGGCGGCTGGCGTGACCGGAAAAAAATTTTTGACCTGGGAATTTGGCCGCGGAACATGCGGATGTCTCCCTCACATTTCAACATGGATTTGCGCCACTGCCGGCCACGCGTGATACATAGCCATAGGTCGAAGCCTTCGGTCTATTTCAGAGCGAAACAGCTTCGACCTCGAGCTCTTCGATTTCGGGCATCATTGGACGATCTCGATAGATATTTTGCAGGGAGCTTAGGCGTGTGAAGAGTTCAACGTTTATAGTATCTGCTGTCCGACACTAGCTATCTGTAAAATATCTTTCAAAATCGTCCGATGACGGCAGAAATTGACGAGCTCGATACACAGCCACAGCAGGCCAAAACTTTTGGTCTATAAAGTAGAATCTATTACTATAAGTTAGACAGTCTAAGGTAGACAGTCTGGGTCTGGGGCTGGTCTGTGCCCGTGACACTGTTTCCAGTCCGGGACGCAAGTCATCTCTATTCTGCTTGCTAATTTATCATAATTGTTCAAAATGGATAAACCGTACATGGAGAAAAATGCAGTTAAATATCACAAACAGTAACAGTAACAACTTACCTGTTGCTAGTGCTACGGCTACGCTTTTAGTTCACT
>JZLH01S0296534.1:0-10648 GCA_001188425.1 Eucidaris tribuloides | reverse complement strand
ACACCATGCTGTATCCCTCGATCCCAGAATACCCTAAACAAGTATTTTGATATGTTCTCCCCACCCTAAACAACCCAAAATTTTGTAAAAGTACACCTTTCCCCCCGATTTTTGTGATTTTGATGCCCTTTTCACTATACATGTGTACATTGCCCGTCCATGTAAAACAACCTTTTTTGTGAAACAACATGTTTTAATGTATGATCATGGTGTCCAGCTTGTAATAACAATGCTGGGGGGGGGGCGTAGAACCCTGGTACAGTGGTCAACACTTAATGGGGTAGGCATTTGCAAGCCAGTTTTTTTTACCCATTTAACGGGAGTACCCTATTACATGGAGAAAAATTTAATGAGGAATATAAGAAATGTTTGGCTAAATTTTACCCATTTAACAGGAGTACCCCTTTAAGTGCTACCCCATTATCCAGAGACCACTGTATCATGAAGAGCAGCTGACTTTGATGGTCTTGGCCCAGTATGGGGGCCGGCTGGCATACCCCATGTCATCGGCCTCGGGCTGGTCTGTGTAAGGCCTGGTCAGGATTCGGTGCAGGTCCCTGATCCCAGTGTAATCTCCGGTCTCTGCTCTCTCAATGGCTGCCTGGGCCATCCAGTTCCTTAGGACATACTTGGGATTAACAGCTGGAAAGATATAAATAACCATGCATACTCATTATACAGTCAGTGAGAGTTAGCTTATCATCATTATTTCAGTCAGCTTTTTCTGTCTTACGAATAGTTACTGACTGTTGTGCCATGATGACACTCCTACATTCCACTTCTTTCTGTCTCAAGCATCCTCCTCGTTCAGACCAACCTTACTGCTTTCCTTCTTCACCATAGCTTTCCATGTAATCTTTTGTTTTCCTCTTCCTCTAATGCTATCCACTTTCAGATCCCATGCTGTTTTCACAGGGTCATCATCTTCCCTCCTCAACATGTGACCCATCCATCTCAAACCGCTTCTCTTTACTACTTCCACAACAGTTTCTTCCAAGTCCACCTTTCCATGAGCTCACTTGTATTCTTTCTGTCAGATATCTTAACACCACACATATTTCGTATCATGGCTCTTTCTGTTCTCCTCAGGATACCTTCTCCTACTGTACTTAACACTCCATGTTTCTGAGCCATATACCATCGCCGTTCTGACACAAGCCGTATAGATACTGTCTTTATTCTCATCATAAACCTTCTACCAGCTAGAATCGAGGCCAGCTCATTGAACTTTATCCACCCCAAACTGCATATTCTTGCCCCTGCAATCTCACATCCACCACCATTGTTAATTGTATCTCCAAGATAACAAAACGTATCCACCTTCTCGACATCTCTCATGTACATCCCTTCTTGCTCCTCTACTACTCCATTTCGAATCTCCCTGCATTTCTCAAAATCCACTTTTGACGTGCCGTGCAGGGTTGCCAGTTTGGCCTTTTTCCGGCCAAAACACCGAATTTGGCCGGAAAGAATTCAAAGTGCCGGCCAAACGGCTTTTTGGCCGTTTTTTGGCCTTTTTCACTGACCTATAAAAAAATCATTATAAAACCCTATTTTCCGGGGATTTTCTGTCAAATATGTGCCACAAGGATCGAAAAGTAGTAATGTGTATGTATTTCACGTGAAAAATCTGGCTCCGTGTAAACCACGGCACTCAAATTTTCGGCTGCAGCAGAGGTGTTATAAATTGATTACAACGTTATTTCTAACCAAATCTAGGCTATGGTGCCCGTAAAATGCATCAATTCCGAATTTGGCCAGTAATTTGGCCTAATTTGGCCGTTTGAGAATAGAAAAACCTGGCAACCCTGGTGCCGTGTATCTGATCGAGTTCCTCATCACTCTCTCGTCACAGACATCACAAGGATCTACTTTGCTCTCTTCCACTGATGAAGAGATAAGTTTTGCCCCCCCCCCCCCAAATCCCGAACGAGTTTGAGATGGCTTTTGGGAAAAATATGGCGGGGAATACTACCCCCCCCCCCCAACCAAAAAAAATGTCAGGAATATTTCCACTTGAACAAGGGCCCCCTCCCCCATGAAATTCGTGACGGATTTGGCCCACCTCCCCTAAGATTTCACCCTATCACAGCCCCAGGGTTCCATAACACATCATCTTCACTGATTCCGACAAAATTATCAATCATCAACATTTTATGTACTGCAAAGCAGTAAATAGTTTTCGTGAACAGCAATTTTGTTTTTCTATTATGCATGTGTGTGAGTTTTGTTAGACACACCAATATCTTTTATTAATGTCCTGAAAATTGTATGTTTTGAAATACTCCCATTCTTAAAGAAAGGTGGGAGGATATTTTATCATTGATAATGCACAGAATAATATCTGTCATCGCCAGGAAGGGGGAGGGGGGGGGGGTAGTTTTATTAAATAAATGAAATGGTTGTGAGACATTTGCTGTCAATGTGCCAGCTCAAAATACATGACTGACATACAGCAAGGTATAGAGCCATTGAACCGTGTGGTCTCTTCAGGCCAAAGTGACTGAAGTAATAACTCACACCATACTGCCACCCTACATACAGCCCCACAACTACACTGAAAAGGACTCGCATACCATTCATTCTTTCTCTGAGAGACTACATTGAAAAGGACTCTCATACCATGCATTCTTTCTCTGAGAGACTGCATTGAAAAGGACTGCATACCATGCATTCTTTTTCTCCTCAACTCATCCTGTATCCCTGTCTTCCTTAGTCTCTCTGAGTACAGTTTCATCCACTCTGCTGCCATGTCATGCCCCGACAGGTCGCTCACGGCCCACAGATGCTGAAACTGCTCTGTGGAGGGGGAATCCAGCATCGCCGTGGTAACGTCCCCAAGCTGCCTGAAGGTCATCGTGAAGTCGGCTTTTGTGTCCTCCATCATCTAGAATGTGGATGAAGTCAAAGGTCATTGAAGTTAAAGGTCAATGAGACAGGAGGCTACATGGCTCAAAGCAACAGATAAATGATGGAAGAAATTCATAAAATCAATGTGTGCAAAATCTGACCTTCATAATTTTGTGAAGATCACCATAAATTGACATTACTGCCAAAAATTATTGTTAAGTATAAAGGAAAATTGACTGGGAAACAAATTTAGAAATCTATAAATAATTATTCATAAATCCATTTCCCAGTTGGTTTCCTTTCGTATTTAATGCACTATTTCAAAAAGCTGGTTTCCAATTGAGAAATCACTGCTGTTGCATCTGGGTTGCATCAAATTAAACTTGGGGCATCTTCCCCAGTTTAAAGACGCTATGTACAACAATGTGGAAGCCCCATTTAAAAAATTGTCAACTTTGCTATCTGACATATCTGACAGTGTTTGAATGGACAAATAAACATAAAACTTCAGACAATTATGCTGTCAATCGTAAGATATGTACACATAAAAATCGGCACATGAATTATTGCCAGCTGATGAAACACAGCAGTCTACGAGGGAAAACAGGAATGGTCGCTCATGATTTTCACTTTAAGAGCACTTAATAATCATTTTGAACTACAATTTTTCAGAGCTTCATTTTAGACCTTATTAGAGACACTGGTAGCATGGAGAATCATGTAGCTCAGATTTTTTAAACTGAGTGAAAACAGTGTTACATGATGCTTTTAAGTGCACATGATGGTAGCGCTTCTGACTGGTACCTCATCAAAGAAGTTGGTTCATTAGGGACAAACCCCACTGTAGCGCTGAATAGTGTGTTAAGGCACAGACTTGTTATCTTGAGGTCGCTGGTTTTAATCCCGCTTCACCCAAATTTTTCTTTGCCTATATTATCTAAGAATTATTATTGTAAACTCAATGAGCATGCGTAAAAGAGAAAAAGAGAACATTCTGGTATTTTTGTCATCTGCTTTCAATTCTTCTCACTGTTGATCACTGAGCGATATTATTTATAGTTTAATACAAGAAATGGTATGGATAATCATGAATGTACACTTAGGTATCAATTCCTAAATAAACAGAGACACATACCTTCAGCAATAATGCAACAAGATACTCGTCCTCCTCCCGACTGACATCAGAGATTCCCAGTTTCTTCCTTGCCAGGTCCATAAACCGCTGCTTGTAAATCTCTACGTAACCAGACAGAATCACTGGAAGCCTACAAGGAAAAACATTGATTGCTTTATGGGTGACAGAATTCTCGATATCGACACTATAGAATGTTTAGCAATAGAGGGCACTATTTGTCAATGAGTGCATGCGCAGATTGTAAGGTGGTTCGAGTAGTGTGACCAATTTATTCTAGCTTCCATAGACAATACACAGGGACGTCTGCAAACTTCTCGATTATACTAAATCAGGTCAGAGTGTCACAATTAAATTTGCGTCATGATTTCATGTGACCTTTACAGGTAGCATCATAATTCGTTGGGTAAATGCCACAAATTTTAAACTGGTCATTTTTACGGGACTATTCAATTTTCAACCCGTGTTAATGTATACAAAACTGGAAGTCTGTGGGGGCTTTTCTTGTGGACAAGTGCGCCCTCTACTGCTGAATGACGAATTGTCGATAGTGAGAATTGGGAAGGGGAGGGGCTGAGGCTTGCAAAGGGGTCAAGTGCCCCCAGTGGAGACAAAATTGAGGAACAATATGCTGATGCTTTGATCCTCACAATACTCACACTCACAGACACTCCCCATTTTTTGTCTTTGTTTTAAACAATCATGACATCACATCAATATGTCAATGTAAATAAAAAAAAAATGTTTCAGCTTTTGATTCCCCTCTATACCCTTTATATTGTACGGGGAAAACTATTTTTGGCCTGTAGTTAAAACATCCTAACTCCAGTTCTGATTAGAGTAAAAAAAAATGGAGGAAAGAATGGAAAATTGACTACACTGAAAGGACATCGCAGCATTTTCTCTGTGGCTTTGAAACAAAAATGGTTTTCTCCTAATTTTTGCATTTGGATCAATTCATTTCGTTCAAGTTAAAATTAGGTGTAAATAAATTTTTTAGAGGCTACCACTCTCCTCCCCTATGCCTCCGAAATACAAAATGTGATTTTCAGGTATTGAGCAGATATTCACCCCAAAAATGTTGTGTCCCTGTATGCCTATGCCTGGGTAGGTAACAATTAGCCCTGTCACCATGATTAATTATCATCATCACGCAAGTCAATGGAATTTGCATATGAGGGTGACTGAAAAGTTTTGAACCTAACATAGAAAGGATTAAGATATGCTAACCAAATCTGGTCCACAACTGTTTTCACATATATCTTAACCCTACCTACCAAATTTTTGGTCACAGCAAAGTTTATACTTACTATGCAGATTTTTCAATTTTCTGTATTGGATGTCATACCATGTAAAATATAGACATACTTGATTATCGGGAGACACTAAGTATCTAAGATTGCCAATTTGTAACTATGGATGGGACTTGTATTCATTACTACCAACCTGAGACCAAGGAGTGGGCAAAATAATGTCACACATCATTCCAAGAAATTTGATGGGTTAGCTTCAAAGAGTGTCAAGTTTTCTCTTTACATTCAGCAGTTTATGAAGCACCCAATACAGAAAGTTCAAGAACATGTAAAATAAGAATAAACATTGCTTTCACCAAGAAATTTGGTAGGTAGGATTATGATATGGGGAAAAAACCCCTTGTGGATCAAATTTGGCTTTCATATCTTAATCCTTTCTATGTTCGGCTAAAAATTTTCAGTCTCCCCTCACAAGAGTTAAAGGTTAATCTACCTAAATTTGAAAGGCTAATTTCACCCATAATCATAATCATAATCACATACTGGCTTCTCTGTGCACCGGTAAGCAGTGGCCCCAGAGCATCCGCCAATTTCCGCAAGTTGAAGAGTCCGACATCGGGCTGATTCTCGTAGCTGTAGCGGCCTTCGTCGTCTGACGTGTTTGGTACGAATCTTGGGTTGTATTCATCCAGGAAACCAAATGGACCGTAGTCGATGGTGAGGGACAAGATGCTAAAATTATCCGTATTCATTACACCTAACATTTGGCAGAACAAATGAAAAACGAGACAAGAGGCTACATGGCTTAAAGTGAGACATGCACGATGGCCGTGATTCCTAAAACTAACGTGCAAAAATCCTACCTCCATATTTTTCTCAATACAAAGAGCTGTCAGCTATTGTCGGTAACACAGATTAACCCTTTAGCACCTGAACCGCCTGAAACCGCCCCTCTTATTACTCCCTAAACCGCCCGAAACCGCCCTTCCCTAAAATGCGCTTTAGTATCCATTGTACACCGGCCCGTAGTTCACTGAAATGCCCGAAACTGCCCGTCTTATTACTCCCTAAACCGCCTGAAACCGCCCGTCCATATAATGCGCTCTAGTATACATTGTACGCCCATCTTTTGTGCACCATTGAGGGCAATATTGCTGTACCTTCCAGGGAACCATAAGCCATTTTGTACAGAGTCTTCAGTGGCTAAAGGGTTAAAGGGGCCAAATAGACCCTTTCTCGATAACACTATCCACGCAGGACTTGTCGATATACAGCACTATTAACAAGTAAGTCAATACCCGACACCCCTTACACTACACCTCTAACCCCCCCCCCCCCCCGAAAAACGTTAACTGAACTTACCATGAGCAAATCCAAATAATTGCCATCTTGCGATCATGTCTGCTGTTTGAGTCACACATTCAGCGAGGAAGGCTAAATAACGATTGGTATCTGTTGAGTCGATTTCAGGAAAGTACTGTTGGATGATGAAATCTGTCAGATGTCTGAAATAAATACAGATCATGAAAACAGTTCATACTTTGTTGCCAAAATTCCCTTGATGACATAACAAATTACCATTCATATTTGGTTCTTGTACATTATTTTATTTATTCTATACTTAAATTTTCTTCATTTATTTATTTACATAATTGTCTATTCATTTGTTTAATTCATTTATCAACTTACTTCACTCACTTGTATTATTTATCTATTCATTTATTATCTTTATTCTTTATGTACATGTATTAACCCTTTGGAGACTTAAAACAAGATATCTTCAGCTAGGGTCTGTGCTTGTTATGTGACTGTGTCATATTGAAATCAAACCATCTCCAGTGGTTTTTAGTTATCTATTGTAGAGACTTACTTTATTCATTTATGTACTTTGTTAATCAATTAATATATTTCATCCATTTCTTTGTGTCAATTCCTTGTTCTCTCGATTTAGTAGTAATTTGTAAGTGTATTTATCTCATCTATAGCATTTACTCTTGTTTTAATTTGTAAGTTTGTTGAGCGCTTAGAAACAAAATGTATTAAGTGCTAAATGTGAACTATTATTATTATTCATTCATTTATTTTTGTATTCATTCATTCATTCATGTATTTAATTTCTATTTTTCTATTTCTGCAGTGGTGGTGGTGGTCGGGGGAATGTTTTGATTTTTGTTTTGTAGTATTTTATTCAAAGTGTACTATTTACCCAATGATTTCACACTACTGTACCTTGCAATCTGTACATGATAATGGATGAAATCACCTTCAAAAACATCAACAAAGGAAGATAAAATCCTGCATTGCTAAAGTTGATTTACAAGAATACAGAATTGACAATGTAGACTACTGACCCCTGTAAACATGTTTTCTACAGTTCTCTGACTCCGGGAAGACCAGTTTCACTTCTTGTCTTTTAGTTTTCTGGGATATGGAAATAGTCCTCATTATTGTTAGTTGGTTCTTTTGGATTGAATGGTTAAAATATGACTCAGCTATCCCGATTAATTTGTTTATTTATTCATTTCTTTTTATTTATTTATTATCTATTTAATTATTTATTTATTTAGTTATTTATTGATTTGTTTATTTTCTATTTTATTATTTTTTATTTTTATTTATTATTATTATTATTATTAGTTTTTTTTTTGGGGGGGGGATAAATTGCACTTAAACTTAGATAATTGAGATCGTAATTTTTTTTAAAGAAAAAGACAGTATAAATATATAGTTACTAGTGCTTCATTCAATTAAAAAAAATATATTTCAGTAAGTCATTACGCAATCAAGCTTTTACCTCAACAGATCTATTTCTCCTGTCTTGGCAAGAATTTCTAGAGAACCAATTCGGAACCAGGATGGAGCTAGTCTCAGCACAACAGCCGCTTTTTCCTGCTTGGGATGACCGTCATAGAATTGGTCCCTCCACACTGGGTCGTTGCTCACCACAAGACTGTGCGGAAAATGAAAATATGAAAAGCCATGCATTTATACTGTTGACAAGCTGTACATACAAAATTGGATTTAAGCTAGCACAGCACTATAACGTTTCATAAAGCTCCAGATCTTAGACATAAAAACAAAAATCAGTCATATTCTATTAAGGAGACCACTTCCTTAACCCATATCTGCTGATGGCATTTACCTGTGTAAACTCTCTATATGCCGGGCTGTAAAATGAACATTCAACCAGCCTTTCATAAAAATGAGCATTGTTTTACTAAAATGCCTGAAATAGAATGGGCAATTATGTATAAATGTAAAGTACAGATAGTAATTTGTTATTTTAACAAACATTCCATCGATTCTGTCATCATCATTGGTCATTAAATCTATTCAAATAAAAATCATATTAATAACAAATTCTACGGGATTTGCCGTAGATCGGTGATGGCAGCATTTGACAGTACTACGGGTTTTCCCGTAGGTCGGCAGATATGGGTTAAAATATTACCATGGGCTATTGCTTGATTATTGTCCGGAGATGTAATACCATCTGGTTAGTAAGGGGCGTCGCTAACGCGGAAGGGGGAAGTAGGAGGGTCAGAAAGTTGTCAGATCATTTGCGATTCTGTTGCGCAAGACAATAGAGGTTTCTCTGGGGGCTTCCTTGTTTAGTTGGGTCTGAGCACCGGTCTGCGGTAAAGACCTTTCTTTCTTGCTTATGAACTTGTTGTCAGGGTTGCCAGTTTGGCATTTTTAATGCAACATAGAAAAACTCAATGCACGTTACGCTCATATGCCCATCTCGCAACTCACATATATCCTAAATTATGTGTACAATTTTATACTTCGTGAAAAGATTAAAATTGATGATCCCGGATACGAAATGAATATAAAAAAAATTCGAGTAGAGAAAACTATTATTTCATGCCTGGAGGACATGAAAAAAAAAAAAAGCTAACATAAAAAAAAGATAATAATACATGAATTATAATCATGCATTGCATCCCCGGATCCCTTCCGGGCTCCATACTGATTTTGTTGTTGGAAAAGCCACATTGAAGTGCGAACCAAAATTAATACGTTACTGATATGATTTTAATACTAAAATTTCTTTATTTTTGGAATTAATTTCGATAAATTACCATAATTAGATTAATGGAGCAACCAGTTAAAAATTGGGTAGAAGTTCGTTACAAGCTGTAGCTTACCGAGAATAAAGAAACTAAATCAAATTGGTGTGAATGAATGAAGAAAGAAGCATTTATTTAATTTTATTTGTGATTTTGAATAAATTGCATAATTTGCATAATGATATAATTAAATTTGCCATATTGATTAATTTTCACAATTTTTGTGTAGAAGTCTGAAGCCCACCTAGCCTTATCAGATCAAACAAACAATGAAATCGGTCAAGAAATGTGAGAGAAGAAGCAATTTTTGTTATTTTTGGATAATTTCGCAATTACATAATTAATCAATGGAGTATAATTTCAAATTCTGTGTAGAAGTTTAATGTGCATAACACTCGCGCCTTACCAAATAAAGAACAATCCACCACAAAAAATATCAAAATCAGGGTTGAAAATGAAGGAGAAGAAGCATTGTTTGTGATTTCGAATAAATTTGGTCTAAATTAAAAAATAATGAATATTCACGATTCTGTGTAGAAAGTTTTTAAAATCACCCACTAGCCCTATCATATGAAACATCAGAATCAAATCGTTGAGAAAGTCGAAGAAGATAGCATTTTCCAACAATGTGGTAAAGATGGACGAAAGACGGAGAAGAACGGAGGCACGAGAACGGACGCCGGACGCCACGCCATGGCATAAGCTCATCGGGCCCTTCGGGCTGGATGAGCTAAAAACACCAAATCTGGCATTTTTTGATATCATTTAGCATTGAAGAATTCAAAGTGCAAGCAAAATGGCGTTTTGGCATTTTTCTGGTGTTTTTCATTGACATACCCCAAAAATCATTACAAAACCCAATTTTCCTGGAATTTTCAGTAAAATATGTGCCACAAGAATCCAAAATTAGCGGTACACATGTAATTCACTTGCAAAATCTGTATGTTCGTAAACCACGGCACTCAAATTTTCAGCTGCAGCAGAGGTTTCAAAGGTGCTATAAATTGCTTGCAACATGATTTCTAATCACATATAGGCTATGCTGCCCATAAAAAGCATCAAATGCAAACTTGGCATGTAATTTGGCGTTTTGAGCATCAGAAAACCTGGCAAGCCTGCTTGTTGCTTGTCGGTACATGACAGATTCTGTCAGTTACACCTCCATCCCCCCATTGAAAAAGTTCTAGCAATGCCCCTGTGGCTAGTCTTACCTCAAGGCTCTTGAAGTTGGAATACCGAGATAGTACATGGCCTCAGAACCAAGAAACTCTCGGACGGACGATCTGAGTACCGCCCGGCCATCCCCATGCCTGGAGTAAGGGGTTTTCCCTGAACCCTTT
>JZLH01S0296468.1:24700-36010 GCA_001188425.1 Eucidaris tribuloides | reverse complement strand
AACTGCAATTAGATATCAGGTGGATATTTCATGATCGTCACCTTTCAACAATCGTCCTAAAAAGTTTGAATAACAAGTGGAGCTGGTATTGTTTTTGAATGTGTACATGAATTTGCATGCAGAAACTAGAAATTCAAGTTTCTGGTGCAGATAACTCGATTACAGTGATTATTAATCAGAAAGAGGACTTGATTCAAAGACACCATTTGGTCCAGTCAAGGTATATCATGGAGTTCATATTTTAAAAGTTTTACTTTCGAAGAAAAAAAAAGCCGCCATAATTTTCACAAATATCTTTGAATTAATGAAAGTCAAATGCGAAATTGCGTACTCTTGTGAGGAGGTGCGCCTCCTTCGGAAAAGACACACAACAAAATGCTATAGCTAGAATACATCACAGGATTCACAGACCTCCATGGTATTCCTGATTTACGCCCCTATATGAATACTGAAATAATACTGCTGAACTGAGAATGACACCTAGAATATATATCAGTTAGCGTTTTGTGCCTTATAGGCTAAATGAATATAGATCTTCATATTCTTCATGTATGGCCTTCGCAAGTGTCTTATGGCTAAAGTGTCTTTTAATTGTGTTTCCAGAGGTCTGAAAAGGGGGATACCATGCCTTTAAGATGCTGAAATGTTTGTACAATGTGTTAAAGGTTAATTGAGTTTGTCAACCTGTGATGCGTGGAGGCATGGTTTGAGCCAAGTGGGAATTCCAACTAGTTACTATGAGTGTGAGTGAACACTGATCTGGTATAATATGGACTCGACCGAGACTTGTATAGACGTATGACAAGAAACACGATCTATTCTGTATGTAGCATGCCCCAACCATCTTTAATTTGTAGGTCTCAGATTATGATTGCTTTAAAGGCAAGGTTCACCCTGATATCAAGTTGGTTTTAATAAAAGCAGAACAACGAGAGAAACATATCAATGAAAGTTTGGCGAAAATCCACCAAAGAATAACAGAGTTATGAGGTTTCAAAGTTTTAAATTTGTGACGTCACATGCGAGCAGCTCCCAATATATCATGTACTATAAATTCCATAAATTTCCATTTTTTGATGGTACATGTAACTGAATGGGTTTTTTTCATAGAAGCATGTATGAAATAATGTTTCTGATAATATATTGAACGCACAGGTAAATAATTTTCAAATTTCTGAGAAAATGACACTTTTATGGAATTTATATCACATGACATGTGGGGAGCTGCTCGCATGTGACGTCATAAAATTGAAACTTTGAAACTTCATAACTCTGTTATTCTTTGGTGGATTTTCGCCAAACTTTCATTAATATGTTTCTCTCATTGTTCTGCTTTTATTAAAACCAACTTGATGTCAGGGTGAACCTTGCCTTTAAGTCATTTTAGTGCAAAAACATAGTAAATTCTGTCTAAATATTTTCAAAGAGGTGTTGGCTGTTGCAATTTAAATGATTTCTTGTAAAGCAGGTCCACTTAATCAGTGGACTTGAATGAAACTACCCTGCTAAAAGAAGATTTCAATAAAATAAATACATAAATTTTCACTAGTATCCACAGCACATAATATGACTAGCAGAAGAAGTAAATTTGATATTTTACCATGAACACTGGCATGTGAACACAAGCAGGGAGAATATTTTTATATTGTTACATACTCATTATTCGATTGTTTACAAATGCTAAGAGTCCATGATCATTTAGGATGTACGGTAAAATTTGCGCTTTATTACCCTGAAATTGGCTCTGTTGGAAGTCCTCAATCAGAGCAGTCTCTTTTCTTTTACAGCAATACCAAGTTTTCCAGGTTGACAAAAAAGGTTAAATTTGACATAGGCTGGATGAGTTTTCCATACATTTTGCATATGGGGAATCCGCTACCTCCGGCTCCGCTACCACCACTACCCCTTGCCAGGGAAAATTTAGGTGGTATGAAATTGCTCCTCAATGAAACCATCTAGTATTAAACTCAAGAATTTCAGCTTTCAAATGACACCTCTTTGAACTTCAGACAACACTACATTTTGTAAATGTGGAACGCCACCACCCTGTTTAGTCGGCGAGTTCATGACGCGTAGCCTTATGCTTGTAGTTACGGAGCTGTGGTAGCGTCTGGTACATATGCCGGACTCAAAATTCCTAGGAATCTAAACCCATGCTTCAGGTATGATCAGTCTGAAGTGAACCAGTGACTGAATATGAACAGGTCTAACCTGATCTATGTTATCGGACCCAATGACTGAATGCAAATGACCCGCTATTTACTTAGGCGATTGAAAACGTTTTACAACTATGATAGCCATTATAAAATCCAAATAAGTCATAATTTGAATGTGTTTCTCTTGACAGACACGGTGGATCTAATTGAAGCACTGAATTTCAAAGATGATATAGGAAGTGGAAGGCCACGAGATGTAACACACACAGATGGTTGGTGTCTGGAGAGACCGATCGACCGAACAGTAAGTCGTCCTGCCGGGGCCAGAGATGTTGCTTATAGAATTACGAGTAGAACATCGGAATCAAGGCAAGCAAGCGAGATATTTGGACGTAAGTATTAAATGCAACCTTCCTTGCTTTTATAGTATGGGTTTGGACTGTTAAGTGGGGTAAGAGTAAATAAATTGGGGTTAAAACCCTATCTTGCCCCCCGCCCTTCCAAAAATAAAAATCGGCACCGTTCGGGAAGGAATGTGTTGAAATACGAAGTTTACGTCTACAGTAGATAGCTGTTCACTGCTAAATGTTTGGTGTTAAATATAACACCTGCGGTATTGCCCGTAGATAACAAATATAGTGTTACAACAAGCTTGGCGTTAATTAAGGATAATATTTTGGTGTTAAAATAACACATTGAGTGTTAACATTCAACTATATACATACGAGGACCCTATCTCATAAATCTTGTAAATAATTGCAAATCCATTATCTTCAAATACTGGATTCTCAATGGCTGCAATCAATTTGCAATCGATTTTTGCGAATTACAATCAAGTGCAAGTTTTTGTGAGACAGGGCTTTGGTATCTATATCGGGCAACACCACGGGTGCTAAATTTAACACCCAATTATTGCAATGACTGTTCATCTACGGTAGATTACACCAAGTGATACGATAAAAAGCCCTCGAGGTGTGGGAGCCATATAATGGACGGTAGACAAATGTCAAATAATACAAAAAACGTACAGCACGTTAAAGTAATAGGCTAACATTGTGGAGCTTCAATTTAAAAAAAAAAATTGTCAAACTTTAATATCTGAGCTACATAGGTGTGTTCAAATGGACAAATAAACACCCTAGAAAACAAAAGTTTGGAAAGTTATGCTGCCAATGGCAAGGAATGCATGAGTAAACAATTTATACTCGGGGAGAGTAGAAAATACCCTGGGTGTACACACATTAAGTCTATGCGAAGAAATGGGCATTTGAATCCGGTCAACTTACGATTTTCACTTTTTTAAAGCACTAAATAATCATTTTGAAATACAATTTTTATACAGGGCTTCATTTTTAGACCTTATCAAAGACACTGGTAGCATGGGGAATCATGTAACTCAGATGTTAGCAAGTGACTTTAAGAAGTAGATGAGTAAAAGTAAATTGTTTACAAAGTAAAAGGGTTGAGGTGGCTCCCTGACACTTAACCCTATGATATCAGTTTGGAGAATTAGAATTTGATAAGTTTTTCTCTTGCCTTTATCAGCAGAATTAATTCCTTCATACTCTTGATCTTACCAAGATTTCTACATACGGATATCCGTATACCATCGTATTTAAAGGAATTGGTTAACATTTTTGAAGGCCCAATTAAACTATTGTCAAACTTTGATGCCTGGCCTACGTGATAGTAAATGGACAAATAAACACCCTAGAACACAAAACTTTAATACAAGTATGCTGTCAGTAGCAAACTATGTCAGATGAATATCGGTAAAATTAATGTTCATGGGACTGAAATTCTATGGGGAAAATCTGGAATGGTCACTCATTGATATTCACGTTTTAAAAGCACTTAATGATTGCTTTGAACTACAATTTTCATGGCTAAATTTTTAGACATTATCAGTTGAGAAATGTTTGGGTCATGTTTTAAATTCTAGGTAAATACTTACCTTCAGATTACAGTGACACGTTCTTCATGAATGATATAATGTTGTGCTGTTAGGGGGATGCAAAAGAGATTCACTCCCTGTCTGTCTTTACTTAACCGTAATAAAAATATTCATGAGTTAAAGGGAGAAGGCGCCAGCAACTAACAGGCATAAGTTAAGAAATAAAGAGGCATTGAGAGTATTGTGAGAATTATGGTATATGGTGATAAAGACAGCCTAAGTAAGGGCTACTGTGTGACAGTCACACTCAGCAAGGCCCTATAAATTAGTTAATTTCTGTTTATTTTATGTCTTTGCAAGCCTTATCTTAAGACAAAACTTGCAGAAACAGTCATTAGGGGGAGGACCTTATCGATTCAAACAGTGCATACATTTACGGCATGACTAACACACGTCGGGTGGCATGCATCGGTCATGCTTGGTCAGTTTCAGCAATGTGTACGTGCGATCTGATTGGTTGGCAAGAACTCAAATATTTTCTTAACTTATGCATGTTAGTTGCCGGCGCCTTCTCCCTTTAATTGTCAGGGACAATACCCGTGGATAGTTGTCTATTTAGACTACACAGAACACAGTAGACTTTGGGCGCCAAATAAATTCATTATCCAGTTTCTGTCATATATTATTTGATCTGTTTGATTATGTAACCTATGACTTTTGGTTTCATTTAGTACAGATGCCCTTTTGTGGTTATCTTGTGATGAGATATTGATTTGAGGACATGACAATAAAGACAATAAAAGATATCCTGCAAATGTTCTCTATAATACTAAATGCGCAAATCTTCACCTGCAACAGGTATGAGGAGACTATGCCAAAATTGGAAAAAGTCCCGTAGAGATGTGGTTTCTGTATTCTGTAATGTACAGTATAATGTTGTGCTAAGTAGCCAAATCCACGACGGTGATGCGGATCATGTGTGTAAGGAAAACAGACTCTGTAGACAGGAACAGAACATTTACGATGACCCAAATTCACCTTTTCACAAAACGGGTCGAAAGTGTGCTCTCTGAGGTTTTGGAGTACTATGTCATGGATAGTGACTTGAACATACCACGGAATATGCGACGTAAGACTCGCCTGCAAGCAATCCCTGATCATGTTTACAGCTGCACCGTAGACCTAATTCAAACAGCTGTGTCCGTAACTGTGAGTTACATTGATTCAAGGACCTACAACGAAAGGTCGTAGGTAGAGGTAGTTTGGTTGAAAGGTCGTTGCTATGCGCAATTTCATTTGTCCATTTTGGTGTTCAAGTAACAAACGTAACATGCAGCAATTTCAAACTACAATTCTAATAGGAGCGAAATAATTTCCGTGTTTTTACACAATTATGTGGGAAAAATAAGGTAGAATAGCGTAGAAGCTCATTTGTACCGAAACTTGGATGGTAAATGCGTAAAAGGGAGCTCAATTATTATAAGGGGGTCGAAGGTCACGTTTGTAGGTCAAAGGTCAATTGATAGAAATTACTTGCAATTTTCTCCTGGGGTCGGTACCAGCCCATTTGTAACTAATTTGGATGGTAGATGCCTTACATGTACGTGCGTAGGGACCTTAATGTTAAATTGGGGTCAAAGGTCATACTAGGGTGAGACACATTATGCCTTGTTTTTACAAAATTGAAAGTTTTTGGTTCATGTGACTCCATTGGTGGCCAGATATGAGGCTCCAAGGGCCAAAACTATGTGCAATTGATGTTTTCTCTATGGGCACCACAGAGAGTTTGCGAGACCTTAGGTGAGCGTCGTGCCCCCGGGGCTCTTGTCTTACCTTTTCTCTAAATTTCAAATCTCGATTTGGAATAAATCTGTGAGTTGTGTCTCATTTTTTTCTTCTCTCTCTCTCTCTCTCTCTTGATTGTAGCTACATTTCCAGAAGATTTTTCCATACTGCTGACGTTAAAATTAGAAGGAAAGCCTTCTTCCAGACCCGGCAGACGCGGTGGTGCTCAGCCAATATTCGGTTTATACGATATGGATGGCACCGAGAGACTGGGTGTCAATGTAGGTTTGGATCCCCGATTTTTCTATGCAGACAACAGAGGCAAACCAGGCAGGAATACACAAAAATTCAGGTTGAATATCGCAGATGGCAGGTAAGTTACGAAACTAAAACAGAAATCATTCGTTACGTGTCCATCCATAATGGGCCCGATATTTCTCTCAATTGAAGAAGAGATTTGTGGCTTACTTGAAGAATAGTGAGAGTTCCCTGCGACCTTACTTTTGCTAGGTTGGGCTCAATTACAGGGTAAATGAGCAATTGCGGAATCAACAGCATGTTATTCAAGTAATTGTGAGTTTTGTAACTGTAAATTTAGAAGTGTAATTGAACGAGAAATGATTGTAATTATAAGTCAAACAAATTGGCCTCAGTTACTCTTCAATTATATTCAATCACTTTATGATACACTTTAATTTGTACATGTACCCCATTTTTAGGAGTGGGCCATTGGAGACCTGCACCATCTGACCATGGTGCAAACAGACGCCATGGTGCACGAGGTCAAATGAATGTATAGGTTGCACACGCCTAATTACCGGAGAAATCCAGAAATCTGTATTTGACTCAACCCAAATATTACGAAATATGAATGGGAGGCCGCCAAGAAGGGATGGATTTGATTGTTATTAAATGATAATATCTGACAGGGGTTGAGTAGATCTTCATTGCTGTTTTAATTAGAGAAAGGAATGGGTTGTGTAGGAACTATATGACGAGCTCGTGAATATGGCTTTGAAAGTTTGATACAAAGGCATCATGCTAGGGTTCTCTTTGAGGGAAATTCCCTTGAGAAGAAAGACACCATATCTTGTGCAAATAGATATTCTATCACACAGTATTGATTCCAATCTCCCCTAATCAATCTCTGATTGTTTTAAACCGAAGTTGACGTTTATAACACTATTCTCTATGGGGCTTCCTTACATTTGTGCAACCTATAGGTTAATGGTGAAACACTATGTGGCTCAAACGAATGTACTCGAGTTTCGAATAAGAATCCTACATTATGAAACAAACAACAGAATTTAAAATATTAGTAGTTTTTTTTTTTTTTTTAAAAGGTGTCAAAAATTGAAATGACATTCACTCATTAGCTGAAATGGTATTATATGTTATGTATGTGTCCTTTTTTTCCATTTTCTTTGTACATCACTGTCCTAGAAATATACCGAGTAGGCCTTCTTACAGATTCCCATTTGTAATTCTATAAGTATGTCGCAGCAATGTATCTTACAGAACATTACAGGGGTGGGGTGAAACCCGGTTTGGATGCATTGACTCTCTTTATACAGAAAGAAATTGTAATTGACGAAATCAATTGGCAATTATAATAACATAATTGTAATTTAATTGAAATTGTAACTGTAGTTGAAATTTTCCTTACGAAAGTAATCACAATTTCAATCAAAAAGCGGAATTGAGCCCAACACACGTAAAAAAAAAAAAGATATCAGAAAGTGGCGGGTTATTCTGTAATTGTACCCTTTTTTATAAGCCACAAAAAGTGGTAAGGATCTCTTAGGGAACAAAAGTGATATCTCTTTGAACCTCATTCGAGACGAGGTGCACTCTGTTATGAAATGACGACGTTTGTTTGTAGTAAATTTCTGCTACTTTTGTGCATACGCACTGAGTTATGGATCAAAATTGGTCTTGCTGTGTCAGATGTTTCATTTTGCCATGGTACTACGTTAAATAGAACATTATGCAGAAAGCAGCAAGGGGCATATGAATTTCTTTACAAAAGAAAACGATCCTCTTTTGCGCAGAGAAATCCGAGGTACCGGACAGGTCATGCGTCACTTCTCTCTAAGCGACGGACTGCTGTCATTGTTCTCATTCACACTTGAACGCATAATAATAAAGGCTGCGTGCAGCTGGGACTGGGAGAAAATGTAGGTTGTGTTTTATATTTGCCAATTCCGCGGGCCTTCTCCTAGCCAATAAAATTTGATTTTTACATTTTTAGAATCCGTATACTTCCCGCTACAAATACTTAGTGTCAATATATTTATCGATGACGCACTTTCATTTTATGAGGCGTCAAAGTAAGAAAAGATGGGAAAACAGGGATCTTCCACGAGATTTTTGACCAAAAAGGAAGTTTTTAGACTCAATTCCGCGGATGATAACATGGACTTTGGTCATATATTTTGATCTAACCTTAAAGAGAAACATTTGATTATCATAAATCTCGTGTCAATAGTATATACAGCTTGTAGATTTGTTACAATGGCAAAAAAATGTGCGCAAAACGACGGTTTCAGTTCCAGTTTGCCATTGTGTTACAAAACTCTAGACCATGAAGAAAGTAAAAGATCGCTTAGAAATTGATATGGTTTTCGTGTTTAAAACAGGAAAAGACAATATAAAATATCATGTCATATATTTGACAAAAAAATGTTAGAAATCATCATGGTTACTGCAGGGCTCCACACTAACTTTTTTTTTACTTGCCCTTCGGGCAAGTAAAATTATCACAGTTTAGAATTTTACTTGCCCGAAAGACAATTTTACTTGCCCAAAAAATACAATAAAAATAATTAAAAATTACTACTTCTCACTAAATCGAACCGATAAGACCCTTTTTAATGGCATTGGAAGTTTACTATCTTACTTCTGGGATTTGCAAAAGATATTCATGAATTTACAGAGTCATACAATTTTACAATTCTACACAAATAGCTCAGCCTGCAATCATCTGACAGACGGCCATTTTTTGCACTCCATATATAGTATGCCATACTCGCTCCTTTGCACAGAAAAGCACAACACATTAGTACATGTAGGCCTACATGTAGCTTCCTTGAAGGGGAAGAATTATTTTTCTCTCACAAGATCCTTTTCCAAATTTGCAAAACAGATACGGGGCATACGAACATAATTATTTAGAGTTTCATTTGATAATTGTTTAGATTTCTCCTAAGTGTTGTTTTTGGTACGTCTCTAACAGTAAGTGAACTTGTTTTAATGATAATACACCTGCCAACATTAGGAAGCACAAATCAGTCATGATAATTTGGAGAAGAAATCAGTATTTCTGTGGATAACTTTATAAAATCAGATCAGCAGAATTTATCTAACATCACATCAATTTAAATTTAATAAAAGTCCTGTCACAATTGCTATCAAGGCCGAAGAAAAATCTTCAGGTCTACACTAAAATAGATCTACATGTAAAAAAAACAATTATTTGAAGTCTTGCCACATGCACCAACTACATCCAAACATCAGTCTCTGGACTCTCTTCACATTGTAATAAATGACAAAACATGTTTTAGGGAATTTGTGGTAGGTCCACTAAACATTGAATCATAGTAACAGATTTCCTTTCAACACTACCATTATCTGACCATTCCAACTGATTCAATACCGTTGGGATTCAGTTGGGAAGATGGGAGTAGTCACTCTCCCTTGACACTCATGTTGCTTGTCAATTGTCAAACCATGTTTAGACTGCACTACTCGACAAGGGCATTCGGCTAATAAACACTGGTCACGCAATCAATAGGCTCTTACCAGTTTGTTGCTGTTGTCATTGGGGTTAAATTTTGGGGGTCAAAATCAATCAAAGTTTAACACTTTTTATGCAAGCTCCGTGCCCCATAGAATGCACAGTCTTCACAGGCAAACGGTGTAGCTTGCAAGTCAAGCCAGGTGACACTGAAAACTGGGCCAGGACGATGGCGATCATAAACACAGTGACCAAGTATCGAGTTTGGAAATAACTTACATTTTCCGTCCAAGGTATTTCAAACTCTCCAAACAGATGCCAGATTTTTTTGTATTCATGGTCAATGTGATAATTTAAAGAACATAAAGAAGTAAACTTCTGATCGGCGGCGTTTATGGAATGTACGGGGTTCACTCGCGCGCACACACACACACAAATGTAAACGAACGGGACTACATAAAAAAAATTATCACACCGCAAACAAGGCAGGGCCTGTTTGACAGCTGAGAGAGTTGATAAATGATTTGCGATCGATCCCATGATCGTAGAGATTATTGACGAATGACGAACACACACGCACACACAAGAAGCTGTAAACACAGTCACACACAGATTTATATACTGTACTTGCTTGGATTTTCCGTGCGCTAGCTGATCAGAGCAAAGACCGCCACACACTCCCCGCTCAGCTAGCAAACAAGCATGAGTGGTGCCGCTGTATTCTCTGAATGATGGCTTGCGTTCTTAGATTAATCACAAATATAAGAGCGCAATTTCAGAGCTTACCAGAGCGAAAGTGCTTAGGTATTTTTTTTCCTTAGACAACCAAAATTTTACTTGCCCGATCGGGCAAGTAAATTTTAGCATTTTGATATTTTACTTGCCCGGCATAAGATTTTACTTGCCCCGGGCAAGCGGGCAAGTGCTAGTGTCGAGCCCTGGTTACTGTTATTTTTTTCAGCTTTCCATAAATGTATGTCACGTGATGTAATATTCTCTAAGATTTGACAAAAATTATAAACTGTTCATCTGATGACAATCTGATATATGTTACTGTATTTGGGGAACTAAAATGAGATTCAACGTAAGTGAAGTAAATTGCACCAGCTGGAAACACCGGAACGTGCTCGTCACAGACACACAGTAAGCACGATTTCTTAAAATTCTTAGTACTCGACTGAAGTTATCTACCAGATGCGTGGCCGCTGTGCTGAACCCAAGTCGGGTCAAAGGTCATCTGTGAGGAATTTTAGAGTGAGCATTCCATCCATATGTTGTCCGCTGATCGCCTTTCTAGTAGATTCGGGCGCTGCGTACTCCATCATCTTGTCAATTCACATTTCATGTCGGAGGAGTATCATAAGCGTGTACAGACTAGAGTCAAGTCAAGGGATGATTGAGGTATGAAGTTCAGGCCCCCACTAGGTGATATAAGAACCCCAGCAACTGCATTAACAGCTTTTCGCTAATTGTTTTTTGTACTTTCAGCAAGCGTGTCTTGGTAACAAAGTGCAAAACTGGACATGTGAATATAAATGGTAGATACAGGTGAAACTGCAAAGACCAGTAGGCCTATATATAATAGTATACCTATACCTTGGAGAACTATACGCCCAATCCCCCAACGACCCATCCCCCAACGACCCATCCCCCAACAACCCACTCCTCCCACCACACACACACACACACACACACACACACACACACACACACACACACACACACACACACACACACAC
>JZLH01S0296446.1:22011-32492 GCA_001188425.1 Eucidaris tribuloides | reverse complement strand
CCGACAAGAAGCTAGAGTGAACAGGAAACAGAGAAGTCACGGTGTACTTCACCCTGGTGATAGATCAATGTTAGTAATGTCAATATTACTTCCTCAAGGAAGTGAAGGATTTTCGAATACTTTTTTATTGCATCAACGCGCGCACATGCATGTATGGTGCTTGTACAGTTCACGATGGAATGAGACTGAAAATAAAATGCAAGGAGTCGTGTATTGGTCTTCGTGACTTTGGTACTTAAAAATCAAGACAGTTAGCACCACTTGTGAGAAATATGTGAGAAAGAAAAGCGGGATAAACAATTTGTGCAAATAAGCTTAGCATGGTGACTGAATGATATTGCTGATTCACATGTGATGTTTATCAATTCATATCTTGCCAGTACCAGCTTAACTTGGCGAAGTTTTGTATTCTTGGATATATATTTGTCTATTCAAGCACTATTACATTATGTAGCTCAGATATTACAGTTTGACATTTTTTTGTTACTAGAAGCTCTACAATTTTAATTAGTGTAATATTAAAACAATATTTTTAAAAAGTATTTCATGTAAATAAACATTATTCCCAATACTACAGTAACACCAATAGAATTAGAAATTAAGGTATGTTTAAATATTATTTCTGCTTCACAAACATTGCTTACTCATCAAATATTTGGATTACAATGGAATTTAATAAACTCTGTCATTGTAACATCATCTCCTATTCTCCTTGCAAAATAGTAACATGTTTCTGCACCAAAATGAATAAAATGGTTAGCTGTGTAACCTAAGAATTGAAAAGTTTAGCTTATCTTGGTTGGTTAACAGTTGGTTAGGCTATTCGACATAGCACTGGTTGTGATCAAGTTGAGACTACAGCAGCTTCATTAAAAAAGTGTTGAAGCTATATAAAACATTCATGCACACACTTCGTGGTTTTGAGGTCGCTAATGATTGAAGTTCCATAAAGCTGAAGTGCATCACCATCTGCAATCATTAGTTTTGTTTCACAATAATTAATTCGTAAGGGTTCTTTATGGATTTCTGATACCATTTCATCATTTTCAAAAATGGAACAATTGACTACCGGACATAAAATTTGGTGTCAAAATTATCAGCCATACAAAACAAAACAAATTGACAACACCACAAAAAGTTTGGCATTTACGCACAACGCAACCAAAATATAAACATTACACATAGCGGAAAGTGATTCACGGCAACAATCGAGCACCACTCTTCAGAAGCGTAATTAACACAGCCTTGAACTAGACGGCTGACAGTTTACGATTTGACATCATATTTTATTTCTCGATACAGTCGGTCGGGCTGGCCGTCCCGATGCCAAGATTGTGACAACATAATAATGGCGGGAGATTAACGTTTTACCCAAACTTCGGGAACATACGGAAGAAAGAGAGAAAGGTGCTTAATCCGCATGTGCATCCCCGAGTGTGACACGTGAAACAATTGCGGTTGGAAACGGCTTCCTCCCGATAATCCCCACAAAGTGAATCAACGTTTGAATTTGATACGCCGCTGTCGGTCCGACTTAACATGAGTCGCAATCACGTCGTTGGGCTAATTTGAAGCGAGCACGCCACCCGGTATGGTGACATTTTGGAAACCATTGTCTACATCTCTTGTAATTTTAGCTAAATCCTTTGTTTGCAGATCCTTTCTCCAACTATTTCAAAGCCAATTAGACATTTGTCATCTGGGATCATTACAGTCAGACCCAAGACCAGTGTCATCAAAATATGTGAAATGAATGTTTGGACTCTCTTTGGGGTTTCTTTCAAGTCTGGGTTGAAATGTTTCAATTGTTCAGACTTCATGTAGCAACAATTTTGAAGGAGCAAAAGGCATCTATGAAATGTTTCTGAAATCAGTTCAAATAGCACACCTCAAAGATTTTAATACAGAAATCATTTGCACTGGTGGATTTTTATTTATTTATTCATTCATGTATTCGTTTATTTATTTATTTATTTATTTATTTATTTATTTATTTATCTATTTTTTTTTTTTGGGGGGGGGGTAGGGGGACCAGAAAAAGGGAGTATCTTCATCTAGGTATTCTTTAGTCCAGGAACAACTGGAAACTTGATAAATCATTTTTTGTTGTGCTCTAGAAGCCCACATCACATTCTTGAAACAAGCATATCCACAGATAGTTCAGGCAAAATGACACCTGTTTTCAACCTTCAGTAATCATAAATTTAACTTCATACCCAGACCAAACGTTTTGTAGACATGATAGTTCACATCAATACACTAGATCTTAAAGACTCTCTGATTCAATGTTTCGTAATATTTCTTACAATAACCTTTTCGATATTCGTCTGTGAATGAAGATACTGATCTATCATGGTAAAAAAAACCCTCGGTTTCGAAATGATGCTGAAATTCACATTCTGACGATGAAATTCACATATTGCTGCGTACAACTGTGCCATATCAATCAAGATCGCACAATTACATTAAGTCAGCTGTTTGTAATATCAAGGTCAAGTTGACGGGTATGACAGGTCTGTCTCTCTCTCTCTCTTCCCTGGTAATATTGAGGGTGGGTTCCACACACAGAAGGGCACAACGATAACGATTCTTCAAAAAAAGAATATTACCTAACACGGGAGAGGATGATGACGATAGATGAAGGTGAGGGGGAGTGGGGGAATGGGGAGTGATATGGGAAGGAGTAATGGAGGAGGTGAGAAGAACCATAGGCTATACCCCCAATTTTGCAAAAAAAAAAAAACACACACACACAAAACAAAAACAATAACAGCCAAAATGCCTTCATTTAGAACAGAAAAAATTGTTAAGGAAATGAGAAGAGTGTTGTTATGGACTTTTTTTTGCTTGTCGCATTGATCTGCATAATGGAATATTCTCTTTTTTTCAGACTTGATGGGATCCACCTTATGCTTGTTGCACCAATTTGCACCATACAACATTCTTCTTATGGACTCGATGACCTTTTGTTTGCTTGTCACATCGATTTCAACCATGCAAATTGGGGGGGGGGGGAGGGACCTTGTCACATCAATCTAAAAAATAATGTGCACACACAACACCCCCCTTTAAAAATCTTGGCTACACCTTTGGGAAGGTGAGGGTATGGGTGATGATGGAGGTGGTATGTAGGTAAGAGGAAAGGGGGAGAAGGAAGGAGGAGAAAAGAATGAGGGAGGGGTGAGGGAAATAAGAGAGGAGATGAGAGGAGTGTGATGCATTTTCTCTAATGATATCTCACAAAAGAGTAAGGGTTTGGGTTGCCATTGGGTTTCCAGTTCAAAACAGGGTTAGAGTTAGGGTAAGGATTGAGATTAGGGTTAATAGTGCATGCGATGGTGGGCGCTCAAGCAACTTATCGCCGGAGATACAGATGTATGTCATGGAACCGATAGGAGTTGAGGGGATGATGGAAAGTATGAATGAATGAATAAATGAATGAATCCTGAGTGGACCTTACAGCAGGAATGTGTATGACAGTGTGAGAAGAAAAATTAGGAAAGGTGTAGATAAGACCTGTTCCATTTTAAGAATGAGACATTACTTCGTCGGCCATAGCTGGGGGGCTTCTAAGTATATAATGAAAGATAAGTATCTTCATGAGGCATTTCTTAGTTCAGGAACAGCTTTAAACCTGGCTTACTTCATTATCTTTTGTTGTGCTCTAGAAGCCCCCCAGCTATGGCGCAAGTCACGTTTTCGAAGCCTAACAGGTCTATAAAAAGCATTGTTGTATCCGAATCCACTGGTTCCGAGACCGAAGCCATCCCCAAACACAACCTTTCCATAGAGTTTGTACAGGTGACTCGGACCGAGACTGAGACCGAGGCCACAGAAATTGGCCTCCTGGCCTCAGATACAACACTAATAAAAAGACTGTGGGGAAGGGATACTGTACAAGAGCAAGGATGGAGTGCAAGTGTACCTGACATAAATATTTTAGGACCTCAAAAGACAATTTTAGTTTTAGTACCACAAAGACCAGTGGTAAAAAGAATACATGTGGCAGTTTTCTTCAAAGAGGACCTAGATTACGTGAGCGTCTTGGATGAGTAATGCTAAGCACCTGTTGTGTTTGTTTTCTGTTCCATGTGTTGCACACTTCACCTGAATTTTGATGTCGAACAAGCTTTTACGCACATCCTGGAGAAGTCAAAATGCCTGTCAGTGGTGTCAATAGACTTGTCGACTAATCTACTCAAATGTCTGACATACCGGCCGGTGTCTGGACAAAAGATGCTGAAGATTGCCCTGACAGCAATCTTCAGCATCTTTTGTCCAGACCACGGTTCCCATCATTTTAAGAAACCAAAATTCCCTGATTTTTCCCTGATGAAGTCTCAAAATTCCATGATAATCATTTCAACTCATTTCCAGTTTCACATGTTTTCTATGTTGTTTGCAGTGAACCATTTGCAGTATAAAACACTGTAATGTAAAACTAATTACTGACTGACTACCTTTGAATTTTGGGCCAATCAAAATTCCCTGCCTTTTCCCTGATTTGAGGCATTTTTAGTGAATTCCCTGACGTTTCCCTGACTGGAAAAATGTACAATAATTTTCCCTAATGGGCTGGGAACCCTGTATTTTGCCCAAATGGTATGTCAGACATTACTACCTCATAAAAGTATTGTGGTATAATAATCTGTCAACAGAAATGACCTTGTAAAATGAAACAATAAGTTTGTGTCACTACTTTTTGCTGAGACCAATAATTCATTCATGACAGCCCAGAATGCCAATTCAAATTATTTCTTCCCAACAGTTATTTTTGGATCACCAGCGGTGCAGCTGGCAAAAAAATGTGTTCATAAAAGCATTTCTATTTATAAGCAGTTTTGTTCATAGAATTTATACTTACAGTTTTCACACTATGATAACAAAAATATTATCAGGCTAGAATCTAAGGCCCTGGTTACACTGACATAACCGTTCTGAGAACGGTCTCAGAACGCTTCAACTAATCATCTTGAACGGGTTCGGACCTTCACTAGTGTGGTTACACCGCCGTCAGACGAGCCGTCTCATGTTCAGAAGAGCAGCGGGTTACCACTGGCAACGATTTAACCACGCCAATTCGGTGGTCAAATGTCTATCCGTACTTCGGGCGGACGCGGTTCGCAGGTATTACGTAACTTCCTGTGCTGGATCGGTTTCGGAACGCTTGTGTGGTTACACCACGTTCGAAACAGTCTGAACAGTCTCCACTTTTGGGTCGGTTGTTGTGGTTACACCGCGAGTGAACCGTTCTGAGACCGTTCTCAGAACGGTTTTGACTGTCAGTGTAACCGGGGTCTTGGACACATGTTGTCGTTAGGGTTAGGAAATGTACTTTGAAGGAGGCAAAAAATTAAACAGTTTTGTCTGGGTTTCGGGCTGATTTAGATACATGTACCTGAAAGTGATCTGCAAGGCTTCTCTGTACTGTACTGGGTCTAACAGGTTGATTTCTTCCAGGATCCAGGTATATGACAGCTTGTCTAACATTGCAACAACACATACAAGCTGGATTCCTTGTACAAGAGTGTAATTTGTACCAACAAGTGAATGTATGACCTTAGTACTACAGGTCTTCAGAGGTGTAACCTTCATAAACTTGCATTAAATCTAAAAGAAAACTAACTGGGAAACTAGGAAACATATCAATAAATTATAAATATATCAAAGAAACTATGGCTGTTTCTCAGTGAGTTTTTTTCAAATGTAATGCAATATTTTCAAAGACCTGGTTTCCTATTGAGAAATCCCTGCTTTGTTGCATTCCAGGTTGCATCATAAAAACTGAGAGTGTTCCCCGATTCAACTGTTACGCATGAAGGTATGGCTTTTAATAGGTGCCACAGCAGTGGCGTGCGCAAGGGGGGGGGGGGGGGGGTTTTAATGCCCCCCCCCCCAGAATGCCCCCAAAATGGTATGGCAGTCAGGGGAAAAGCATTCAGTTGGGAGAAATTGAAGTGATTGTCGGGGGAATTATATTCTTGGCCCCCCAAATTCCAAATTCTTGTGCACACCAATGTGTCACAGCAACTGAATTTATTAATTTTGAATGAACCTTACTATAGGGCTGAGTAGCTCACATGGTAGAGCTCAGGACTTGATATCTTGCGGTCACTAGCTGAAAATCCCACTTCAGCCAATTTTATTTTGCACTCTTCATAAATGTGAATAGATTAATGAATATCCCAGATATCATAATGAAAGCAAAAAAATATTTACTATTTGCGATAGTAAAAATTGAGAACTTGTCAATGGGCTTAAATACCATTAGCTGTCAACCATTCACAATTAATTTTCCGAAATGTCCTTACCTTGTAAATTAATCTTTGAGGATCGGGTTCTATTTTGTAGGGCACTCGGGGAGCTACGAAGGGTCCAAATTGTGTACGTTGCTGAATCAACTTTCGAGCGAATACTCCAAGCACTGCAATGACACAGGAAGACAAGAAAATGAAAAAGATATATTATATGCATAATTACACGTATAACCGTAAACTGAATATTACAAATCTATTCCTGTGTATCTTCTTCTTCTTCTTGATCTTGGGTGGTTACGGTGGCCATGAAGTATGTCTAATTTTTATGAGGTTGAGAGATCAAATCCCATAACTTAAACATGCTTCAATTACAATATTTATCTTGCATTGAGCAATGGGAATAGAAACAGCATTCTTTATTCATTCTACGAAATAAAAACAAAAACAAATTGTTGCAGCATTTAGATGTTTTGTTTATTATTCTTGGACCACATACTGTACATGTAGGCCTACATTATACTGCATTACTGTGACAGAAGGAAGCACAAGACAAACCACTCAAATTCAAATTATTGATGTATTAAAGCATCCTAGGCATGCTACATGTATACCTCCAGGCACAATTTCAAGAAGTAATCATCATTCTATTTAGAGATATTCAAGTCAAAATATGATGTTATATTGATCACAATGTAAATAAAAGAGGCAACTTTGTTCATAACTGATAACAAATGATAATTAGTCACTCTCTTCCTTTCACCAAAGTAGGGTAGTATAAATCTGTATCATATGTAACTTTAAGTGCCTATTATGAATAAAATACTTGTACCATACGAATTTCAAAGACAAACAGAACAGTTAACAGGCCTACACATCTGGTACACCTGCAGTTTACATTGTAAATCCATTAATGGCACATTGCCTTCACATTCAGTCATATGTACTAGTATGTATGTGTGAGTGTAACACATTGCACAACCATTGAAATTAGCATCATGATGACACTCCTGTACATCTGTCCACTTGTAATAACTTGTCTGTCACACTGCGGCATTTGGAAGCGCAAGTGACAAGATCACACGACCTTTGACCTCCACTTGACCCCTCTGTCTCAGGTGGGAAGCGGTCGATCCATTTGCCCATCAGTCTGCATTTGTCACGGCGGGCGGGAATGCGGCTCGCGAGATCCGGAAGCTGGTCTGCCTGCCAGGGGTTGCGTTTACAAACACAGACCACGTTCATTCACAATTAAAGGCAGTGGGATCTCATTTGCAAACATCCCCGCAGACCAGGAAAAGAAAACCCATGCTCTTAGGCTATTAATGAAGGGCATGTTGGTGAAATCTGGGGGTCAGTAGTTACCAAGAATTTGAACAATGCGAGAGAAAAACAATAGCCGTTCAGTGTACGTTCTATGGTAGGAATTTTTTCTCGCGAGAAAAAAATTCAAATCTGAGTCTAACGGTCACTATAATTCCACTTTTTGAGTTTCTAGCTCCTATATTTTCCTGAAGGTTCCCAGCTGGCATTTTCTTCTAACTGCCATTGTATTAACACAATGTTAATTTTTAGGCAGGCAAAAGAGATCCCCTGCCTTTAAAGGCATGGTGTCTCTTTTGCAAGTCTGAAGATTAACATTATACACTGGTGTGTTGACGAAAATACCACAAAAAGTACAAATTGCACACAAGCTGGAAAGTAGAAACTCTGTTTTAGTAAAATTATAGCGACCGTTAAACATTAATTTCAAGTACTGTCTGCTAGAGACAAACCTTTAAGCATAGAAGACACACATAATTGTGGCAATTGTTTTTTGATTTTTTTTCTTCAAATTATGGGTAATTACTGATCTTCAGATTTTAGAGACCTGTCGTTCACAAATAGCCTTATGGCATGAGTAATGTTTTGCTGTGCTGCAAGAATCTGGAGATCTAGTTGGTGAGGTACTAGGCTATATCATATAGACCATGCATATCAGAAATGTTGTTTGCACTTCACCTCATCCTACATAACATTTGGGAAATGGCAATAACTTTGGGATTAATATTGTACTTTGTCAAGTTGTATGAAACATTTAGGCCTAGGCGTAGACATTCATTTGAAATCTGTAACGTATACAGAGCAACAGTTTGCTGTTTGGTCATTGTACATGTATATTACTCTGCAAAGTTCTGTTGCCCCTCTATAGATACATACAAATTACAAGTACGGACTATTTAATTGCTTCTAAGGAGTAGCGATATATCAACATATCGATAATGTTGATAAAATATTCTTATCGATATGACGATATGGAATTTAAGGCCATATCAATGTATTGGTTTTAATAAAAATATTGGTCGATAGATAATTTTTTGATATATTTCTTGGTAGCAATCTATTTTGTATTAAACACAGAGTGATGATTACATGTTGTTGTCACATACTGTACACACCCGATTTCTTCAAAACAATAAACTCACAAAAGAGCGCATTTCCACAACTTTGCTACTTACATGTACTCTTGTGAGTGCTTGTTTTTAGTGGCAATGTCATATCCCCAATTCACCGTACCCGTGGAAGTGCTCAGATCATGATTGAACAATAAATAAGTAAACATGAATGACAGCTATTTTGGGAAACAGAGAAAAAATATTGATATAAATCGATATGACATGCCGCTAATATCGGCCCAATATGGGCTATATCGATATTCCTTAATCGCTTCATATTATGGTTAAATGGAATCAACCACTGTTCTATGACATCCAGTTGAAAATATACTTACAGATTTAAAAAAAAAACTGTGAAAATGTTCGAAAACTGCAAAACTTACCAATATATCACAACAGTAACGTGAAGTGTACATATGAAACACTGCACTTCATACTCTCTCTTTACAAATACTGAAGTTGCACGAAAAATCTGCCAAAAACTGTCATAATTATCACACCCACTTGTTGCAATCACAAACTTATGTTTTCGCAAGACTCAATTTAAATCACATGATCACACCTCAAAAACTGAATCAACAAATCCAACTTCAGTTGAACTTCCAAGGAAAATTCCTCAGTACCAAGTTAGCAAATCTCAAGGTCAATGATACTCACTCTGTATGAAATATACATGAAGAAATTCAAGGTGTCAAGAAAGTACATCATATTTGGAATTCCTAGATCATATCTCCACTCATGTACTACTGTCCACCATGCACAGATGATTGATCCACTGACTGCGGTGTGTATCATGTGATAATATCGCACATTGGACGGTCATCCTCCCCCCTAAGCCAAGGGCCGGTAGTTGGTCAGTTAATATGATTCATGGCCAGGGACGGGTTTTGTCACGATATGGTCACTCTGAAACACAAACCAGCTGTCACTGTCGATGGTCATGGGCACGGAGTGAAGGGCCACAGAGCCTGGCCACTGGTCAAGCTGACCTGTGGTGTACTGTACAGACTTGTATAGAAGCCATGGTCAGTTTGGACTGGGTTTAAAGGTACACTAAGTGACTTGCAAAAGGTCAAGGAAATATCTACTTTAGTAAGAACTCATGTGCAACCACACCAAATCTCCATGAGTCTTCTTCAGTTTCTAAGAAACCATTTTTCTTCTGTTTGTAAGAAAATGATGGTGTATATAACATAAATGTAAGGCACAAGACGTTATCCTTTGCAGACAGAAAAAAAACTTCCAAATTCAAAAGTTAAATGCATTTCCAAGTTCAGGTACAAGTCATCAAACTTAACATCTTATAAATGTTTACATGTATTTATTAATTTACCTTTTTTTTGGGGGGGGGGCAGGGTAAGTGAGGAGGGGTGGCTAGGATGCCTTTATAACACTGATGTGCCTAGGGCAACATGGGACTGCATTTGGCATTTCAGGTACATTTTGCCCCCTATCTAAAATATTACCTTCACATACCACAAGTCAAACATACCCTACATTCAGGAAGACCGAGAATTCAAACACATTTACATTAAAAAAAAATTGAAGAGAGAAAAAGACAACAGAAAAAAAAACTCACTAACATGGCTAAAAGATCAAACCTTTGCAAAAATTCACAACAACAAATCCATAATATTGGGGACTTACTCAGGTCTAACAATTTATGCAACGGTTCTGTGTCTGTTTATCTTCTTTTCTACTGGCAAAGGTTGCTGACTTTAACCCGTCAATCGATACACCTCATGCAGCATTGGGTCATCTAGCTAACTGCTCAAGAAATATTTCTCATAAA
>JZLH01S0296428.1:0-16745 GCA_001188425.1 Eucidaris tribuloides | reverse complement strand
TCCTGGGCAAGTGAAAATTTATGCAAATTAATATTTACCTGAATGGGAAGTTCGATCAAGTAAACATTTTCAACTCTTGAATCAAGATTATTACAGACTTGTGTTTTTCAATTCAGTTATCAGTTTTGTGTGAATTCCAATTAAGTAGAATCTGTAAAAACACTTTAAAAAAAGGTATTATCTCTAAAGAAACACAATTACCAAGCATTTTGTTCTTTCTGGGATTTCGGGCAAGTAAAATATTTGTTCAGGCAACTAAATGAACGAAAACAAAAAGTTTACTTGTCCAATCAGGCAACCAGCCAAAAACATTGGGGTGGGGCTCTGGTATACATTTGAATGTCCTTCCCATTCCAGACCATGTAGACCAAAATAAAATCTGTGGCCTGTTTTGCACAAGTGCTTTATCCTGTATAAACCTATTATGGAATGTATGTGTGCATATGATTGTGGAGCCCTGCTAGATGACTTGCATCATTTGTCATCCAAGGCTGGTCTCTCTTTGTTGAAGCCACACCAAATCACTTGTTGTGTCTGGAATCCCAGTCTTGGGTGAATTCAAAATCTCTGTGGCAGACTTAACCCTCATTCAGTCGTATCGACCAAGCCGTCACAGGACGCCTCTTCAATTTCCCACTGAATGGTGGGAGGTGTCTGATAGGAGTATCAAAGTGAACGGTCTGTAAAATGCCTTGGAAGGTGGAAGCTGTTCTAAGATTGTGTAAAAAAGAAGCACTGATGCGCCATATTTCCTTTGTGAATGGAATTCATCTTGATGATATGATACTGCTGTTCATGCCTGTCCTGTAGTAAGGTGGGTAGATTGTTGTGCACTTAGTGTTCCAGTATCCAAAAGTATGTAGGAAGCAGGAAGACACTCCTCTGTCTTGTTGCATCACTTGTGAATAGTACAGGGAAACCCTGTTATAACGAGCTCGGATATAGCGAGGTACCACTTTTAACGAGGTAATTGTCTCGGTCCCGTTTTCATTTACATGCTGTTCAAAGAAGCACCGTTTATAATGAGCTCGATTATTGCGAGATTTCGCTTATAACGAGGTGTTTTTCTCAACCCATTAACAAAGAAAAACAGAAATTCACCCGGTTAAAAAGGAGGAACTGAAAGTCGCATCGTGCGCTGACCAAATTCTAAATTTTGACAACGCAGAAAAATTGCCCGATTGTTTCAGAGCGCATCGCACTTCAGCCTGCCACGCAGCCATGCACAGTACATGAAGTCCCTGAGCTCTGCAAGTGTGTGTAATACACACAACTGCAAAGTGCACAGTACACTCACCTATCACACACACAAAGCCTGCCCCCCGTACACAGTACTCGACGCAAGTTACGAGCGTGGAGGTTACTGCTTTATTTCGAGATCTAGATTTCTTTATTACTTTGGATGAGTATATAAATGAAAAATAATCAGCTTTCTGTTCATAGATTTGGTGCAGAACAAGTATGAAAAGCAGTAAACAGATGGGTTTAATGCCTAGTCCCATACATGCTATATTTTGTGTGATACATTATGTGTACGTTTACAACGAGATACCGGTTATTACGAGGTAAAATCATCGGTCCCAACAACCTGGTTATAACGGGGTTTCCCTGTATAAGATTGCAGACAAGTGAGTGCACTGGATCGAACTACTTCCTCTGTTTTAGCAATGGTCATAAAATTTGGCACACACATTGGTCTTGGGATGAAGATGTGCCAGACACATTTAAATGTGTCAGAAACTGCATTGCCTTGGCAACATTTGGCATAATATGGTGATAAATCAGGGAAAAATATCATACATCAAACTACTTCCTCATTTTGGGGGTAATGACCTGTAACTTTGGTACACACAAAGTCACACATTGGTGTTAGGATGAATATATGCAAGACATTTTTTGAATGTGTCCGGAAACTGTGTTGGGTTTGTAATGACACATAAGGCTATCCTGATTTGACTGGAGTAGTAACCACCTTAAAGATAAATGACATAATTGGGGGTAGTCCTCAACTTGGGTTGAAGCTACTCTAGAATCAAGTAAACTGTGACAGGATTCTACTGAGAAAATTTGGTAGTCAAAAGTTGACTTGTTCTAAAGTAACTTCCATCTGTATGTCCTGTGACAGAAAAATCTGTTGTGTAGGGTTCTACGGAATGTTAATTTTATCGGGGCACGAGAAAATTAAACTACAGTGTACTACCATGTTCATGCTTGGTTCTCCTTAAGTAAACAAATTAGAGACAAATCCTTCCAGCTGGAAGATCTGCTGGTGTACAGTTGGTATATATTTCAACTTATTTGGTTCTCGATTCATTTTTACGTGTTCCCAATCATGTCAACTAACCTTTAATATTTCTAGTTTATTCATGATACATCCAGAATTATATATTTGGTAGTGGTTTAGTTTCTATGCTAAAATCTTTCACCAATTTAAGGTAACATGTGTGAAGTACATCAGATGAAGTGGTGTGATTGGTCAACTGTCTTGTGCGTCATTGGCTACATAACAGGATGGTGAGCTCTTGAAGTGACATGCACTGTCTGTGATGCATGCATTGTTAGAGAGGAAATAGGAGGCGAGGGGTTCACCAGTCGGTGAAACTTCTTTATTGCCAATATATTTGTTTTAGTTTCAGATTCATATTGATTCAATTGGCCTTCCTTATGATCAAGTGATGGTTACTCACAACTTGATATGCTTGTGTATGATCTTGGTATACTTGTAAAAAAATGAATTTTGTAGAATTTAAATCTGTTGAAAAAATGGTTTGATATCTGCACGATGATATAAATATGTCACAGTTTGTCACTCTTAACAATTTTCAGTAGGTTAGTTGTTTCCTGATGTCTGTAATTAAGCAATACCATAATGTTAGATTGACTAAATCTATACCCCGACTGTAATAATAATTACATATTTCATTTTATATGCTCACAATGAGTACCATTTTGAAAAGGTTGCTCATAAACATGACAAACCCAATTTAGTATTTTCATAGGACATCAACAAGGGTTAATATATTTGTGAACTGGTCAATTTACCAATGACTTTCAATACGGTGTACATGTACTAAATAATTCTCCAATTTGAGTGAAAGTACACATATCGTGTGACTCATCCATTATATCTAACTATTGTACATGTACCTGTAGTTTATTAATGAGACAGAAGATATGCATTCCCAAGTCACCTCATCTATACTGCCCCCCCACCCCCATGACAAAAGGGCATAACTGACATTTTGGTGTTTTGGAGGTATTGAGCAAAATGTATTTTGTTCAACACGTAAAGCCCCATTCAGTGTCATTTTGACAAGCAGATTATGAGACAAAGGGACACTTCTAATTACACTATATAACTCCATTTTGAAAAAAAAGTCAGTTATGCCCTTTTGCAGGGCTCCACACTAACTTTTTTACCTACTTGCCCTTTGGGCAAGTGAAATCATCATTTTCAGATTTTTACTTGCCTGAATGAAAAATTTACTTGCCCCAAAATAAAGAATCAAAAACATAAAAAAAATGATTTCTCACCAATTTTAATTAACCAATAGGGCTTTTTTTTTATAACATTGGACATATGTTATTTTATTTCTGGAGGTTGCAATTTATGTGTGATTTATGAATTCAAGGAGTCATAAAATTTAGTACAGTGAATAAAATGATGAAAGTTAGCATGCGTTCACTGAACACAAAACACATTTTGTTTTTGGTAAGATTTTTGGACATGTTTCGTTCATTTCATGATCAAAATTTAACTTGCCCAATCGGGCAAGTAAATTTTAACATTTTGGATTTTTACTTGCCCGACATGAACAAGCGGGCAAGTGCTAGTGTCGAGCCCTGCCTTTTGTTATGGGGGGGGGGGGTCAGTATACTCAATTGCAGGATTTTTCAAACACAAACTAATAAATTTCAGAGAAAAAAATACAAAATGCTTAGATTGGAAGCTTCAAATATCTGAAATTTAAACCAAAGACAACATGTAATTCTGTAAAATATTTCAAATGTTGAAATTTTAGCACTTTAATCAAAATAGAAATATGATGAAATGAGAATACATAGGTAAGAAGTTGCACTTTCAATCTTACCTGATTCAGTTCTTTGTTAAATTTCAAATGTTTATTTACAAAACAATTTTTTTACAACTATTAAAGGCAAGGTTCACCCTGACATCAAGTTGGTTTTGATAAAAACAGAAAAATGAAAGAAACATATTAATGAAAGTTTGGTGAAAATCCACCAAAGAATAACAGAGTTATTGAATTTTTAACTGTCAAATTTGTGACGTCACATGCGAGCAGCTCCCCATATGTCATGTGATATAAATTCCATAAAAGTGCCATTTTCTCAGAAATTTAAGAATGATTTTACCTGTGCATTCATTATATTATCAGAAACATTATTTTATACATTCTTCTATGAAGAAACCCCATTCAGTTATAATAAACCATTAAAAAATGGCAATTTATGAAATTTTTATTACATGGCATATTAGAAGCTGCTCGCATGTGATGTCATAAATTAACAACTTTGAAACCTCGTAACTCTGTTATTCTTTGGTGGATTTTCGCCAAACTTTCATTAATATGTTTCTATCATTGTTCTGCTTTTATTAAAACCAACTTGATGTCAGGGTGAACCTTGCCTTTAAATTCCCAAAGCATCAAAGCTTTCTTTACCCAAACCATATAGCCCATGGATCCCATGCCTGGCTGCTTTCAGGTCATTAATAGATCATATAAGGCTACCTACATGTAAAAACATAATTGCAAAGAATTTAATTTTTACCGTTTACCAAAACTTTACTTTGCCTTCAAATTTGTTTTACGTTTGACTGTCCATAAGTTGCAAATTTAGCAACAGGTTAAATTTCAAGTGTACAGTATGAATACAGTTGCAGTGACTGTGCTGCTGCTGTGTACCAGCCTTGTCAGTGTAGGTCTACCTGAAATTACCTAAATGAGCAGAGAATTGACCTTGAAATGTCTGTCCAGTGTATAATATTACCACTTGCTAAATTGGCAGCACTACTCATAAATTTGGCAGTGACCTTCCTTACCAATAAGAGATAAAAATATTATCATAGCAGTAACATTTCATGCATTAGGGATGTGACATAATCTTGGACCGTTAATTGCAAGCTACTTTAAAATGCAAAATTTGCATGTAACATTTTTAAAGACACAAACTAACATTGTGGAGCTTCAAATTAAAAAATTGTCAAACTTTGCTATCTGAGCTACATAGTAGTGTTTGAATGGACAAATAAACACCCTAGAATGCAAAAGTTTGGAAATTTATGCTGCCACTGGCAAGATATGAATGTATAAACAATTAGTACTTGGGTCGAGTAAAACATAGCCTAGATCTACACACAGTATTAAGTCTAAGGGAGGAAATGGGCAGGTGAATCCGGTCAACTTACGATTTTCACTTTGTTAAAACACTAAATAATCATTTTAAAATACAATTTTTGCAGCGCTTCATTTTTAGACCTTATCAAAGACAGTAGTAGCACGGGGAATCATGTAGCTCACATTGTTTTAACTGGAAACAAGCTCGCTAACTCCTTGGTTATACAATGCCTTTAAAGTCATTGTTTTATTTCACTGCTGTCCTGGAATAAAAATAAAGATGAGAGACTAATAACTAATTTAATATAAAAAGGGAACTAAATGAAGGTTGTATAGTATGGTGGGTAAATTCCGGTAAAGAACAAAGTCATTCAATGTCAAGTAATTCTTAGTCTTCTAATTTCTGGCTATATAGGAATATATGTAAATATTTTTCCTGAAATTATTCAGTCATGGAGATATGAATATTGCTTGAGCTTCCCTTTGATCTATTTGAGACCTCCTGTCATGAATCTAAAAAAGATTTGTGGTATTCAATTTCTGACTGTACTGTGACTGCATTTACACAATTTTCCTAAAATCATCAAAGCCACATTTAGTAGAACTGAACAAGCTATCCCATGACATGTATCTTACACCTCTTCCCACCTCCACCAGTTAATCTTGCACTTTCATCCACCCTCAATGTTTGAAGTGTATGCTGACTAATTATGTAATTGTTAAGCGTTCTATAACGTCACTACCAGACGCGGACGTCAAGATATTATACATCACGTCTTTCTGTATTTGCTACTCCTCAATGAAATGAGAACAGTACAGGGTCAAGAGCACCATCCAAAAAGTGTGTCTGAAACTGACCACACCAGCGTTCAGTAGCACTACTACACGTACATCATGCACGCTCATGCATTAATACCGGAGTCCCACAAACTTGTGTGAGTCGTGCCTTATCAAGGAGACTGCTGTATGTATGAGCATGCATATGACGGACGCTCTCCAGAACGAGTCATTTTGAAAGAGAGCCGAGAAATGAGGCACTCTAGAGTCGATATCAGTTTTGCGCGTGTATGTGCATTCATCAAATTTAAATATGCTTGATTTCGGCTGAAGTCATTGTTTACGATTAAAATAGTACTGTACCAAAATGAGTACTTGTTGTATCCACATCCCAAGTATTCAGTCCAACATCTGTGTTTCCATGGTAATGACTGCATTACAGTCGTCAATTGCATGAACGGTCAATAACCAGGCAGCAAATCACTGATGTTGATCTGGATAAGGAGGATGAGGTATGTTTATCTGATTACAGTATACACCATATATTTCGCGTCCATATATTTTCGCGATTTTAAGTCAAGACGGCGAATTCGCGAGAGTATAATTTCGCGATTTGATTGTATTTGCATTCACTTCTGTAAATTGTTACAGAATTCAGGAGTTGAAAAATTTTCGCCGTTCGAGTAAGCCGTCGCGATAATTCAACTGAAAATAAAACCACCGCGAAATATTCAGCGTATACAGTATTATCCGATCATCAGCACCAAAAACTATTTGGCATTGTAAGTTATCAGTTTGTAATTCATTAAATCGTGTAATTTTAATGTAGGAAACATAATCATTTTATTTGTTTTAATTGCAAATAGGTGTCAGAAAGGTAATAAAGGTCTTTTAAAAAAATCTTATGGAGGATGAAAATGGGGGGGGGGGGAGGGAAGGGGGCAAAAATGTACAAAACACCTAAATTTTATGAATTACACTGTGAAAACCTAGTTTTCTGTATTATGAAAATTTCAGGGGGTGCCTCTCACTTGTACTTGTGTACATGCCAATTAATTTTAGATGAGCTACCTGCACAAGTGAGAGATGTGCACATGAAGTTGTAAAATTTATTTATAAATTCTGAGCAATCATTTTCCATCGGCTTGAGAAATGATACACTGTGACCTTGCCGCTTACATTATGTTTTTCCACTAGATCTACAGGTAGTGCTTTACCTCTCTGGCTTTTACTGTTTACATAACTTTGTTCCCTTTTGTGCCCCTAGGCCATGTAGTATGTTGCCAATACCTAAATGAGAAGAGGAGACCATCATGTATGTAAATGACTGTCTGAAACCGGTAAGAGTTCTGTTCAACCCGCTTTTCTTGTTACAGCGATTTCCCTGAGGAGGAAACATTTGAAAGCCATGTAACTTAATGATGTGAGCTTCCTCTGCATTGATGAATGATTACAAAAGTATATCATGCAGGACTCCAACTTGATTATGGTCTAACAGAAAATGAAACAGTTCACTAGAAATATTTGTGCTCAATTTTTATCTTTCTGGTTTTATGAATATAAAGACTCAGGCTAACATTGTGGAGCTTCAAATTAAAAAAAAATTGCCAAACTGTGATATCTTTGACACATAATACTCAAAGATTGCTTAAAGGAAAAGGTTCACCCTGACATCAGTTGGTTAAATAAAAGCAGAAACAAATGAGAAGAAACCATATTAATGAAAGTTTGGGGCAGAAATCTACCTTATAAAATAAACATTAGTTATGAAGTTTTCAAAGTTTTAAAATTTGTGCGGTCCATGCGAGCAGCTCCCCAAAATGTCATGTGATATAAATTCCGTAAAAGTGCGTCGTTTCTCAAAAAGCATTTCAATATATTATCAAGAAACATTATTGTAATACATGGCAACTTAATGAAAAGTCCGCATTCAATTATCATGGAAGTATAAAAATTGCAATTTATGGAATTTATATTACATGGACATATGGGGAGCTGCTCAGCATTTACGTCATATAATTTAAAAACTTTGAAACTTCAATAGACTCTGCTTTATTCTTTGGTGGATTTTCGCGCAAAACTATTCATTTAATATGTTTCTCTTACTGGTTCTGCTTTTATCAAAACGCAACTTGAATTTCAGGGTTAACCTTGTCCTTTAATATGTGACAGCAAAATAAACAACCTAGAATACAAAAGTTTTGGAAAGTTGTGCTTCCGAACTGGTAAGATATGCATGAATGAACACATACCCATTGAATCCACTCCCAGTGGAGTATAAAAAGCCTAGATCTACACAGTATTGTTATAGGAGGAATGGCAGGATGAACTGGTCAACACTGAGTACTTCTTAAAGATTTTCAACTTTTTTAAACACTAAATACTAGTAATCATTTTGAAATGCAACATTTTCAAAAAGGGGTTCATTTTTCGACCTATCATAGACACTTATACAGACCCAATGATGATTAATGATACTCACATTTTATTTTAAACTGTGATCATTGTTAATCTTTGTGTCTTAAATTTTAATATTTTATCATTTATTTCATTTCACAACTTCATTCAACAATATTTTGTCATGATATGGACATTAGACAGTTGAATAGATTGTCCAAATGTTGAGATCCATGGTTATAATTTGCTCTTCTTATGAAGGTATAACCAAGTACATGTGTGTGCAAAAAGGTAACAATTCAACTGGCACAATTTGCTAGACAAATGGCATTCTGTATATCCCGGGAAAGATGTTTTTGACATGCTAAAGGAAATACTGTATATTCCATTGAGGAAAATCATTCACGTTCATTTTCTTGAAAAACTGCAAAGTATATATGTTTCCGTAAAAAGCATACTGTCCAAAGTCACTTCAGTCCAATGAATAAAGTCAAATTTTAGCATTTTGATGTATAATCTTTTGAAAAACTAGTAAATGCAGCTTGGTATTACACTTCTGCACTCTGCAATACCAATACCAGCAAATCTGCAAACCAAGTGTGCATAATTAATGTCAGAAGCTCTACATTCTCTTGTGGATGGTTGTAAAATTTACGCTTTAGATATAGAAAAGGGAAAAGCCTTCAGAGGATTTGAGGTTTTGATCAGCTATGAGTGTTAAAGCCTCAGTGACATTATTGGGAGAAATAAAAAAATGCCTTAGAACCAAACTGGTTGAAAGATAAACAAAATGTTAGCACCAAGTTGGAGTGGATCTCTAAGTTGGAAGGATTTGTCTTGAGTTGGTTCTTAAGGAGAATCATACATGAACCAGTGCAGCAGTTTAATTTTATCGGCATGCATTGATTTAATCCCCATAGAAAGGCTACACTACAAATTTGTTCCTGTTTAGCAAGCAAGAATACTGATGACATTATGTTTAAAATGAGTCCCAAAGTTTTTGACTACAAAATTTCACAGTAGATCCTTGCACAGTTTACTTGTTTCTAATTATAGTTCAGCCCCAAGTTGGCAGCCCAATCATGTCAATTTACCTTTAAAAGTTAATTCCAATACTGTAGCATGGAGCAAGTGGTGTACAGTAATGGACTTTATCATTTTCATAACTTATAGTTTTTTTTAACAACCGTTGCCTCCAGATTCTGAAAATCCCATAAGAGTTAACATCAGGCACATTCCGGTTCCCGTAGCTAACGGGGTTAACTTCACTCATTATTTTTACCTGTTGGCTAGGAAGCGGATGTGCCTCTGTTTTAACTCTATGGGATTTTCAGAATTCGGATGGCAACTGTTATGATTTCCAATTGATAGTTACTGTCATATTTTGAACTATCCTCAACACATACCTGTTCAAATCAGATTCACCTACAAACTCAAGGTATGATCTAATCTTCATGTCACTGCCACACTTGATCAGTCATGTTACATGTACAGAAATACCCGCATCAATCTCATTAGATTGTCATTCCTGTGGCGCACCCCCGCGCACATTAAATGCATGAGAATTCATCGTGCTGTCCCTTCTCCACTCCGGTTAGCAAATTATAAGTATCGTAGCCTGTCGAAAGCTGAAAGTTAAAGTGTGAAAGACCTAAAAGATAGAGTGCATTGCATGGATGTGTTAAGGAGCATGATCAGGAGTAAAAGAGAGAGAGAGAGAGAGAGACGCGGAAAAAAGTGCTCCTGCTGTAATTTGATTCGAGAACGTGGTGAGAAGATAGTCTATCATTCGTAATCAGTAGCTGAGCATTTTACGAACAATCGCACATATTACGCTAATAGCATGCGTTTAAACTGCATCCGCGAACTTCACAAAGCAAAATGCGTAACGTGTTGGTCAGCACAGGCCTGTATCAACCCTACACCCTGTCAGCCAATTTTCTGCTTACATTTATAGATTTGTATGTAATGAACCGATTGAGGCATTGGGTGGCGGGGGGGGGGGGGGGGGAGGCGCAGAAAAATTAAAATGTTCTTTTAGGGCTAACTTTTTTCCTGTTTCCAGTTGCTTTCTCAGATACTTCTTTGTATTGAACCCTATGGCAATTTACATGAGGGGCTCTTTTACTATGATGACATAAAATGGTACCCTGATACCAAACTAGAATACCGCCAGATTTGATTGAATTATTTATTTTATTTTTAGCTCCTGTACCCTGGTATACAAAATATGTAAAAAGATATGAAATAATGTAAAAATAACAAATTTACTTTATTTTTACGCTATTTCTCGTAAGTTTATGCCTTTTTATTGTGCACTTGCGCAGGTTCTGTCATCATAACCACTGATTTCAGTGTTAATAACTGAAGAAAATAGCATTTTTGAACACAAGAGGCACTGCACAACGCGGTGCAGCCGGGTACAACAGTAACCCGCGGGGTAGCGCGTGGTGCATCATATTTTGAGGCGATCTTTTGCCAATTTCAAGCCCCCCCCCCCCGTGTATTTTTTCCGCCGGGGGGGGGGGGGGGGGGATAGGAACTGCTGGCTGGATCTTTTAAAACCATATGTTCCCTCATCACTCCGCATTAGCCTCACTTAATAGAGGCACTAAGATTACACTGACCTTAGACAATTGTAACAGACCTTACATTGTCCCCATCCCAGCGTACCTGTCAGATGTACATTTCCTCTCCTCAGTGGCTAAAATCAGCGCATGAAGTGATTACTTGATACCTTTTTTTCTAAAATACCATTAGCAAAGGTAGGAATCATGATGTATGATGTTTTATGGCAGTGGCTTTTCCTTTCTTCATCTTTTATGTCATTGGACTTAAAATGGATTTTGCATATATTTCTAGTGAAAGTGTTGAAAGCAAAATTACTTTTTTGGCAAAGTAAGAATAATTGGACAACGTTTTACAATGGCCATGCTTTAGTTTTGTTGATGAGTATGTTGGCAGGTGGTTATCTAAACAATGGCTATTATCTTATTTTGTTTTAATCAATGCACAGATGCATTAATTTTGATATAAAGTTAGTGACAGTGATTGGGAACCCTTGAAAATGCCTCAAGAACGCAAATATAGTTTGAAATAATATAACGCGAACTATAGCACTACAGAGTGATCTCCCAGCTGAAGGATTTGTCTTAAATTTGTTACTTAAGGAGAATCAGCATAAACATTAAGGAGTATTTTAAATTTTAGTCCGGTACGATAAAAATTAACCCCATAAGAGAGCCACATAAACGCAACGAGTGATATTGACATTGTTTTTATTTTTAGAATGAGTCAATGTTTGACTAATAACAAAGATTTTTACTTGATTCTAGAGTAGTTTCAGCCCATAGTTAGAGGACTACCCCCAAATCATTTATTTTACCTTTAAATGGCTTGTGACCCCATTATTGGTATTTTTGATCAGCTGGCAATGATCTTAGCAGCATTTTCTAGAACGTGAAATAAATCTCATTACACATATATTTTAATAATTGCGGCCTTCAACTGAGTCTTTCCTTTTCCTACTTTTTTGTGAAGATCCTGATTTTTCCATATTTTCCCCTAAAAATCTTGTATTTTTCTACCATTTCATAACTTTTTGTCAAAAAAAACCCCTTTGCATAAGGTTTAATATTTTTTTGGTGTGTGAGTAAGTCTGTAGCAGGTTTTGCTAGAGTACTGTAACTAACCATCATCACCTGTTTGTGAAGGAAAATTTGTTTCCGCGATTTCCACTATTTTGCCTATCGTAGAATTTTTTTTCTGCAAATATTCCGCATTTTCCATTTTTTTCAGGGTTACTACTCCAACTGTACAGTATCCCTGACTTTCCGATCTAGTGGATTGAATCTACTGTTCTCCTACAATTTGGGAGAATTTTTTGTTTCGTAATTTTTCATCCTACTTTTTCACCAAGCAGAGTTAAGCCTGTAATTCGATATTCTTCTGTGTTACGCAACAAAGTTTTACAGTAAAAAAAAAAGAAAAGAAAACTGTGATTCTTGTTAAAATGCATTGTATTAACAATGTTTTCAACTAGAAAAATCTGAGCTAACATGATTCCCCATCCTACCAAGTGTTTGCTGATATCGGTTTAAAATGAAGCCCTGAAAAAATTGCAGTTTAAAATGATCGTTAAGTGCTTTGAAAAAAAGTGCAAAATCATTGAGAGACCATTTCTCAGTTTTCCCACATAGATTGCTAAGTTGGCAGATTTCTATCGCTGAGATAAAATTAATGTGCCAATTTTTATCTTGCTGTATATTTTACTAGATGACAGCATAAACTGTCCAAACTTTTTGTGTTCTAGGTGGTTTTTACTTTGGCCCATTCAAACCACTTGTCAGATATGTCAGATAGCAAAGTTCCAACAATTTGTAAACAGTGTCCTTCACACAAGTGTTTATAGTGGTCTTAATCCAAGCAAATACATGTCATGTGTTGTTGGTGGGACCCCTGCGTTACAGGCACCAAATTATGAATTTTGTCACGTTCTTTGCAATTTAACCAATATAACGCTGAAAAAGTAGTTATCAGAAAAGCAACAACAAGTTAGTATCATTTTCTGGGAGCTTATACTTCATATAAGTCTCAATCATCCAAGTCAAGTCTATACAGGGTGTGTTAAAAATTAAAGGGAAATGATCAAACAAAAGTTATGATTTGTGAATATGATGACAACTCATTACACTTGTCGTATTAAGTCATGGCTCAAAATTGATGTTATGGTGTGAAAAAGCACATTTTTAGCTTTAAAAAAATGTATGGTTTTACTACTTTTTGATTTTCAGATGTAGTATACAGATTTGTACAAAAATGTTTAAAAATTGTGTTGCATTTTTTATAAAAACATTGTAATTAATATCTATATTTAAAAAACTAATTTTTATAATCCTTAACTAACAAATTTTAGAGATTAAATATTAGATTATTGTTGAGTAAATGATCAGTAAGAGTGTGTTAAAAATTTCAACCAAATATGTAGCCCTGAAGTGAGCATACTTGTGTGTCCTTACAATGCAGTACTATGCATGCTTCATAATGTGTACAAGTCAATGGCAGCGCAATCTACACCATCATTAAGTAATTAAAGACCGTGAAGACAATTTAATTTCAAATTTTACTAATTGAGAATTGTGAAGTATCAACATGGTGTCAAGTTAGTCCCAGACATATCAATACTCCAAGATAGCTTCTGTATCTGCCTGCAAATAGTAGAAAACAAAAAAGAGTAGCAGGTTGAATTTTGCAATTCTCCATAAGAGATTGTACATCACTGCTCCTCCGCTATCATCTCTGCTTTTATCACCAGATTTACCCTTGGTAACATTTTTGCATTTTCCACTAAATGTAAAACAAAGTGTATATGCAAGATTGCTTTCAGATTTCAAAAGCAAGTAATTTTAGCTGTAAGTGGAGCCCAAAATTCATTATAATTGGATGAAGATAGCTTCTTGATGCATCAAGTTCAAAGTTAAGAATGAGGACATGAAAAAATATAATCCACCAGGTATTTGGGGTGCGCCACTATACAACACATACCATCGATTAAATTCCTGGGAATCACTACTGGTCCTGGATAATTGTGAAAGGAAAGTGAATAGGAAATGTTCAAACATTCTGTTCAATGTACATGTAACTGTTCATTTCATTGATCGTACAAGTTGAGAATGATGTATTGGCCAAAGTACAGTACTGAAGGAATTGTACAAGATCAGAAATGTTTTTGGGAGAATTTTTTTTCTCACTGGGACTAAAACTGCCATTGCTCAGAAGATTGCTAATGTTAGGAAAATGTGTTTAATGTCTATGGACATTGGATGCTAATATTTAGGAATTTGTGACTTGTGCAAAGTACAAATACTGGTATTTACTGAAATTATATCAGAACATTAGTGCATGATTTTTTAACAGCTACCCCTTCAAATTGGACAAGCCTGCAAATAGCTTAAAATTTCAGGTTTGAACATTTATCCCAAATCTACTTTGGTAGCCTACTCAATTTCAAATATGACTTTACGGCATAAATATTTGGGCAAGGAGTAAAGCTTTTCGACATTGGCGCATTTACGGACATAATAGTTTTCATCATGCTTGTGCCTGAAGTTGAGTTGAAGGAGCACTTGATCACAGTAACCAGGGGTTTAATCTGCAGGGAACTAACTCATTTGCTTCGCCCAGTGAGCTCAGTGTATGAGGCCTCAGTAATTGTGTGTTTAATTTGCACATTTCTCAGCAGTGCAAAGAAATTAGTTCAAAATTAGATGTCATATAAACATTTTCTTTGTTATTGAAAGTATCTAAAGATTTTGCAGGTAAAACAAGCAGATTGTCTTGAATTAAGTCATAAATATTAAAAACTACTGAAACATGAATGGATACCTTTTTATGGTCTGAAGTGATCTGAATTATTTAATTGTTATTTTCCCCCATTATCATTTTCTTGGGTGTGTATGATTTTGTTGTGGGATATATTTCAATGTTGCCAATTTCATGTTTATCACCAACGCAAAGGAATTATGAGACAAATTCAAAATTAAAGTTGCATTGTCTATCACCAAATAATTTCTTTTGCAGAAAATATAGATTTGGAACATGTATAAATCAAATTTCCTATTCTTCAGTGCTAAACTTACTATAAACTTGATAATAATTGTACAGATTTAGAATACTTGGTACATCTTAACTTCAGCAGCCTTGATAAAAGACTGAAAATGGATTTGTAGATCACTAAAATCGATGATGAAGTATCCGGTTGTCGGATACTGATGAAATGAAAGACCCAGACATTTTTATCAATACTAATTACATATTATTAGTTGCAAATGAAATATATTTGCAATAAAGTATGGAACATGACCCCCACATCCGGTTGTAAATTATTTTGAGAATTTAAGACAGGAAATACTGTTATATGCATGAACATGTACCTCGTCGTCTACATATTCGATACCATACTTTTCTGCCATGATAAATTCCAAGAATAATTATGGGGAGATGTCGTGTAGTACGAGACATAAATCGTGGTCACGCTCCCATTTGAGTGCTAGTCGCGCAGTAAATATTCATATCACACAGACATATGCTGAAGTCGGTTCCCTGGCTGCGATATTGCGAGCATAACGTATTTGCTTTCAAGTATGCATACCAGTATCAGTAAGTATGCCCTCATGCATTCCATCATACTAATCTCAGTAATGTGCATGTGCCATTTTTTTTACTTAAAAAATGTTGTATATTTTATTCCTTGAGATGCGTGGATCTGCTGTAACATATGTGATACTGATCTAGATGTACCGTACAGAAATCTTATTCAAATCTTATTCCTGATGTTATAAGGTCTAATTTCCTATACTGCCTCGTTAAATATGAGAAAATATTTCAAGTTAGGAAAAGATTTCTATTCCAAAAGTTTCATATTCATTTTGAAGTTCTTATAAATCATGATTATCAATAGAAAATTGACATACACTGTACATGTAATTCTAGTCATATACATAACATTACAAAAGGCCACTTTAGTTTTGGGGCCCCCTGATTCTGATTGCACAGACTGATAAATCTAGGTCAGTGCATCCGAACTTTTATACCATAGAATTTCGAAATTCAGTAATTATGCTAATTTATACTAATTTTTTCCAAATCACAAAAAAATGCTCCTTTATTTCTTAGCGGATTTTGATTGTTTATTTCATCTGGTAGAGCTTGGTGTGGTCTTTCGAATTTCCACACAGAATTTTGAAATTCATTAATTATGCTATTTTATGCAAATTTATTCAAAATCAATCAAAAATGACCAACAAAGGTCTGAAAAACTGAAATACATGTAGCATATTTTTGAAATGCTTTCTGTCTAACATCACATGATGCAGGTGATATACATGTAAATGTGACGCATTGCATAGCTTTCTTGTTAGATAAACACATTATCTGCAAGCTCAGGAAAGTTTTGATAAAATTAATAACAGTAAAAATTACTGGGGGTCTCCAAGATAGATAAATAGGAAATACGCAGCATATCTGCCTGCTAATCCATTAAAGATTACAAAATGTCCTAAAATATTGCTTGGTAGGGTTGGTGGTGTTCTCTGATATCTGGCAAGAAGGTACCATTCTACATGACAGAATAAACGGCTCAACCCACATAGTGATATCTTTTCTCAACTTTAAGGAGGTTGCGTGCAACACCTTGTCTAATACCCCTTCTATAGT
>JZLH01S0296412.1:0-15655 GCA_001188425.1 Eucidaris tribuloides | reverse complement strand
TGTAACATATTGTACACTCCTGCTCATAATTATGGAATATTTTGTTGATACTTAAGTTCTATCTCCTATATCGTCCAAAATTTTCAAGACAAGTGTTTATTTCACAAATACGCAGTATGTGAAGCAATTTTTGGATTTCATGAGCCGACTAAAGTAAAAACTAAAATACGTTTGAGCGCAATAACAATTATATATTTTTTTTTCAAAATCCACAAAAAAATCTTGAAAAAGTATTAAATTAAAGTAATAAAAAAACACACAGAAAACTGATAAATTTTGATGTAATGCCATTTATCACTAAATTAACATCAGAATAGTGTCTGTTACAAGTCTAATAACGCGCGTAACCACCACGTGACTCAACAACAACAACAACACCGCCATTCATAAACACAGGTTTTAGTGTCGAGTCGGACGCTATAAAATGCTCAAAATTCCTGAAATACTTAGATTATAATTGTTTCACCTGGGGTGAACAAATATTAATCACAGACGTACCGTTCACGGAGAAATGGCAACTTCTAAAATGTTTTTTTAAGTATTCCATAATTATGAGCATGAGTGTAATAACATCAGATTAACAAGCCCATCCCATACCTTTAATCTCTCAAATCTAACCACCGATCATCGTTACACACACACACACACACACACACACACACACACAACACACGCACACACACACAACACACACACACACACACACACACACACACACACACACACACACACACACACACACAACACAACACACACACACACACACACACACACACACACACACACACACACACAAACACATGCACACACACACACACACATGCATTTTCATAAGAATCCCATCAACAATTCTCAACTTTATAATAAGGGTCTAATGACAGAATGGTACAATGCCTTGTGAGACAGCTGACCCTTGCTTATTCCACTCTGTAATCTACTTACTTTATTACTTGACCCACATAATGAATAAATTGCTATTAGTGGCTACGTTAATGATTTTGATGGGGTATCAGTATTTGTAAATATTCAAGTTAAAGGTTTGTGTTGCTTTATACAGGCACTAGTCTTATTTCATGACTTCAGAATTTACTTGCCGTTATTTACATGTGGATTAAAGCTATGCAAAATCATCTCGTGCCCAATTACAATTTCTCATTGGCATATTTTGTTAAAACATTGGAATTAATATGCAAGCATTATGTTTCTGGGCATGAAATAGGTTCGTGTATATAAAATGAGCTTCATTTTACAAAATAGTGTTGTAAAAATGAGAGATTTATTGACTGAACTTATTTGTGGATAATGTGTGATAAGTTCCATACTATGAAAATTATACTCACAGTGCTAATCTAGACACAGATATTTTTTGTTTAATTCCTAACCACAAACACGTAACTTTGAACTCCTGATTTGTTTATCATTATTATCAAAATGCAAATTTCCTGCTACAATATAAATTTTATGGAATTGCACGATCTAATTTGAAAGTATCAATTTGTAAATATGCTCATCATGTTAAATTATCATGGATTTTTTTCTACAAAATTAATAATTGTTACATTCCATATTTTTTGAAAATTTATGCAGAAAATATGAATCTTTACAATAATAGAGGCTTATTTACATAGCATACAAATTACACCACTTTCCAGTTAAGGAATTTTTGTAAACTTTTAGCATGGTGTTTAGGAGATCGAACTGACACTTATTACATTGGACTCGTTTCTCTTGCAATCTCTTACTCTTATAATCACATGATACTGTTAAAAATAAGCTAACTCTCTCTGTACCATTCCAGTGAAACTCCATAGGCTTTACATATAATATTGTGATTGTGGAGCGGAAAGGTTTAATCTGGAAAGAACTTGCGGCATATACCTCCAAGATTGGCTTTGTGGAGCACTCGTTTCAGTTCTGATATAGGGCCACCTGTTCTTCTCTTCCACTCTGCCAGTGACTCTCGGTACGCTTTATTGTAGTCATTGGCATGTTTTACCAACTTTTTCTTGGCTTCTTCATAGTTTACTCCAAGTAAATCACATACTGTTGTGTAACTTGAGTCACAAGGAAGTTCTCCTACAATTTCTTCGAGCAGACTGTCCGGTACTTCTGACGTCCTGTGTAAATCATATAACATTATAATTGGTATAATAAGCTATGTTTCAAGTGTTGGTTATGTGAAAAATGCTTGAACATGGAGTTCCCAGTCAATCGTTTTCTATTATATTTAAATATTTAAAAGTATACTGGTTCTTGTTCTACACTGTGAAAGCAATATCACTTCCTTATGATTTGCACGACATTTACGGATCCCACGAAACATTTCTTGTAGTGAAGCTCTTAATTGTTTGGAAAAGTAATAAATTCTGTTAGGAAATTTGGCTGTCCCAGCTCTAGTCAAGCCCTGTGTGTGTGTGTGTGTGTGTGTGTGTGTGTGTGTGTGTGTGTGTGTGTGTGTGTGTGTGTGTGTGTGTGTGTGTGTGTGTGTGTGTGTGTGTGTGTGTGTGTGTGTGTGTGTGTGTGTGTGTGTGTGGCTCGTGGATTGGTATTAGTGTTTGTTTCAGCCGTTGGCAGTTTGTTTAAACGTGTTTGGCAAAAAATCTTTAAAAATCCTTCGAAGTATTCTATAAATATCCACATCTTACCCAAAATGTATTTCACCTGCACCAGTTATCCTGGAATCGGAGCCTGAAATAAAGGAATAATAATTACTTTGACAATTAATTTGACAATCATTTCACATTATTTGACTGATTTGTTGATTTATCTTGTAGTAGTCAATTAAATGCATGTTTATTACGTTGACGATTGACGATTGATAATATATATATATATTGGTGTTGTGTGTGCTGTGTGTGTGTGTGTGGTGTGTGTGTGTGTGTGTGTGGTGTGTGTGGTGTGTGTGCTGTGTGCGCGCGGGTGTGTGTGTGTGTGCGTGGTGTGTGTTGTGTGTGTGTGTGTGGTGTGTGTGTGTGTGTGTGTGTGTGTGTGCGTGTGTGTGTTTGTGCGTGTGTGTGCTGTCTGTCTGATGTGTATAGTGTGTGTCTGTGTGTCTGTGTAAAGAAAAGAAACTATCAAGTAATCTTACCATACCCTATTTGGCACTGTAACGTACCCGAATATTTCGTCCAAAATACACCCACTTCCTTTTTGGTATCCTGTTGCAGAGTCAAAGTAACGCGTTTGTTGGCCAAGGATTGCTTAAAGTCGACCTCGAAATACGTTGTATTTCTCACCAAGTTCCGAATGTCACTGTACAGAAGTGTCTACGGTAGGATGATAACATATTGAAATTGTATACATGCAGAAAACGAATATGTAACCTGATAATAAATTGCATAATTGAAACTCAATGACAAAACTATTATGTCATTATTAATACAAAATCCATGATACACCAATGTGCGTTGAGCGTTTCTTGTTGAATCATGGACCTACTGTGCTTAGTAGATTCACACACACACATACACACACACACACACACACACACACACACACACACACACACACACACACACACACACACACACACACACACACACTACACACACACACACACACACACTACACACTACACACACACTACACACACACACACACACACACACACACATACATACACACACACACACACATACACCAATACACACACATACACACATATACACAAACACACACAAAAACCATGCAGCCTATACTTCTCTTCCTTTCTCCCTTTTCTTCTCCTCCTCTTCCTCCTTTTTTTTCTTCTTCTTCTTCCTCGTTTTTCTGTTTCTTTTCACATTAAAGCTTCTGGCATGCTTGATACTTCTCTTCATGACCAGTGAATTGGTATATTAAGCCTAGCTGTTCCTCGGTACTGTTGTAGTTTACTTTACGAAGGTTATAAGTATTACGAACATTTTGTTTGTAAACGGGGCGATCATTTTTCGAAATAAAGTGTCTTTAAAAGTTCTCGGAAATGCATGTGCAAGACAGCATTTCATTTGAATCAATTTTTTTTCCAAACTGAATATGTCAAGTCACCTTTGATTGTGGCAATTCCTCATTGCATGCAGTTGTAACTGTCAAGTCTGTCCCGCTCCTTCGGAAGAAAAATTGCTCCTCGGGGGACGCGATACGATATTGATCCGCAGTCTCTTTTCTTTCAATTATCTAATGAGGAAGCGACGGAATAAACGAAAAATAGTTTACATTGTTTGGCTGATACATAATGGTATATCACGATGACTGCGAATGCAATTCTCAAAGTATTTATCAAAACATCACTATTCGAAAAACACAACGACTGTTGATTAAGTCAATGATAGATGTGTCTACCAATTAAAGTAAGGTATGATTCATCCAGGTAATTTTTAACAACGATAAGTTAATTCAGTTCAACTGGACTTACGTTTGATTCCGACGAGAATGTTTCGCATCCTATCCGGGACGCTTCTTCAGCTCATCTGAAATGGTGGCGGGAATTTGATTTAAATTGTCGTTAGGCCTATAGATGTGTCTATATTGTTCGCTGGAAATTGTGCCTCCCTTATCATATGGTGGAATTTTCCCTTTCAAATGACCGATTCCACGTCCCATCATCGTTACGGTAGAAAACATTGCTGTCGTAGGTGGAAGCAGCATTTTTAGTTATCAGTATTAAAGCCACAGGCTAACAATGACCACAATTTAAAAAGAAATGTGAGCTACATAATCCTCCATGCTCCAAGTGTCTTTGATAAGGTCTAAAAATGAAGCCCTGAAATGTTTTATTTCAAAATGCTTATGTGCTTAAAAATCTACAAGTACTCAGGTTTACCGGATTCACGTGCCCATTTTCTCCCATAGACTTGCTGTGTGCTGATCTAGGCTATTTTGTACTCGAGTACTATATTCATTCATATCTTGCCAGTGGCAGCAAAAACTTCCAAACTGTTGTGTTCTAGGGTGTTTATTTGCCCATTCAAACACTATACTGTGTAGCTCAGATATCAAAGTTTGAAAAAAAATTTAACTTGAAGCTCCACAATGTTAGTCTGTCACTTTATGGGTGTGGGCTTTGAGTCTGGAGCTGCACACCACCATCCAAGCCAAATCTTATCCCCACCCCTCTTCCCCCCCCCCCTTCCCCTTGTAGGGCTTGGTCGCACTCACAATTCATCATTAAATACATGGTTTATATTAAAATTGCATCAAACCTCTGCTTGGCCTGGAACCGCGTTGTATAGACGGACACGCAGGATTGGTTTTCGTTCTTCTGGCATGGCCTGCGGTAGATACGGTGCACATTCGATGCGTTTTCCGGTTTGAAAAATCTCCGGCAACAGCATGTACAGCCATGACCAGGAAAAATGGGAAATGTTCAGTTCTAGAACATTTTCACGTACCAAGCACCGTGGGATTCCTCGAGTTGATAGGACACTTCGTTCCACTGTTAGATAGTCAATGTAATCAAATGTAACAGGAACAGTTCAATCCAAATTTTAAATCAAATGTACATATCCTTTTATTGTATTGTTGATACATAATACTTACAATTTAAAAAATGTCAATGTGGGCTTCCGCCTTCCGGTAAATTGCAGGTATATACAAAACAGAGTTAAAACAAAAGTTGGCACACTCTAGTCAATAAAATTGATCATAACGGCAAAATACTCTTATCTTCTTGAAAGACTTTAATGCTAGATAGACGTTAACAGGAAGTTTTGACAGTTTTACAATATTTTTCAGTCTTCTATAAACAGATGAAATCTTGAAGATGTGTTTCCTGGTCGTTTCATACAGTGTTCAGCTGAGTTGAATTCTAATTTCGTTTTTACTGAAATAGGGGCAAAAATAATGTGTGCCGTACATGACGCAAACAACTTCGCGCTGCGGAGTCCCTTAACTGGATCATAGGGAAGTTAAGATTTAGACAAAGTGTTTGCTAATAAAACTAGAGATTTGGTCGGAATTAGGTTTTAAGGTAAGATTTGAGGTCAGAAGAAAGAATAAGGACTATGGTTATAAATTGCGGATTTTAATTTCGGCGCTTCTTGTTACGTTTCTTAAAAAAATCGAAGCCAGCCAATAACCAAACAATAACACCCAATGGAATTCTGTCCAGCCAGTACCCTACATGTTTTTTTTCTTTTATTCCTAGCTGTGTACGCGCAAGGGCGTAGGCTTTTTTTTGGGGGGGGGCACTGGGTGCACGTGCACCCCCCCCCCTTCCGCAGAGCCAAAGGAGTTCCGCCCCTGGCAAGCAAAAAGAATTTTAACCAACTTTTCTGCTTTCAAATGGTTCGTACCGTTTGTGTAATCTCCGTCCCCTGAGTACAGTACGACCTTAGCATGTTTTGTGGAAGGTAGTATAGCACAATGGGGTAACGTTATGGTAACAGGCAACTGGAATCGTAAGTCTGAAGGAGAACAGCGAAAACCAAAGCACACGAGCGTCTCGTCTTCCAGCAATTCCAGGTCAGGCGGCTCGGTCAGAACCTGGAGTGATATCTCCTCTGGCTCATCCAACGCTCCTGGTGGAACCAGCAATTTTACACCGAATGCTGATACAGTAACTTCCCCTCCACTGTGATCGATCGTTTTACTGGCTATAGTAGATGCTGGAGTTCAGACATGCAGAAATAAAAGAAAATCATCCATTCACGGATAAAGAACCACACAACATATTTCGTCATATAATCTCTCTGCCGGGGTCTGCCAGAGGGAGTGAGAATAATTAATTATGACCTCTTTTAGTTTCCGTTCGATACCAGGGATACGGAAATACAATGTTGCCAACAACTTAAAATTGCCATAACGTATATCTTTTCACTGCTGAGCGTTACATTGATGTTGGTCTGGTTTCCAGATTGTTCAACAGTATTAATCACTAATACCAGTACAAACAAATGGTTTGGGTTAATTTGCAGAAATCGTGTTTGCAGGTTAAAGTTTCTACATTAGTAGCCATTTGGCTCAGACAAAACTCAATCTGTAAAAGTTTGAGCATTTCATTTCTCTTAATATACGTTCCATGTTCGACCTCAATAACAATAAAATCTAACTTATAATAAACATTCTCTTATATTCATGGAGTAAAATAACTTGTGGCTTTCACAGCTTAAAGGGAATTAGCTAGAAAGTTATATTAGGAGGATGTCATATACAAACGGTGATTGTAACCTACTCATTTCTTCTGGGGATGTTTGACCAACGATCTCATCGTCACTTGATTTCTCTGTCAGACCCGACATGTCCGATGTCTTTGCCGAACCACCAGAAACACTATAACTCGAGCTGATCTTTCCTGTGATTGTCACTGGATTGCGCAATGTGACAATTTTCGAATTGATTCGAAAATCTGTTAGGTTAGGACAGAACACTGTTGTCAACGCTGTAATGTCTGATATTGTGAGTGACCCAGAACAACGGTTTAGGTGGATGGTTTCAAGAGACGTCTTTGTCTCTGACATATGCTCCATGATCTCCTGACGTTGTTGGTTTACATCAAGTCTGCAGTCACTGACCAGGAGGTTCTTCAACTTGGGGCATAGTGCTGCTATCATGGTGAAAAGTTGATTCAGAGTAAAGACATCGTCACATCGCTGCAGTTGTAACGTCTCCAGTGGCGACATTGTTTTGCAGGCCTTTTGATAAGCAATGGAGTGTAAACTGTTCTCAATAACGAGTTTCCTCAACCTTGGACATAAACTCGCTGTCGCAGCGATTAGGTCGACCAGTTGGACAGCTTCCCAATGCAAGTTCTTCAGGCAAACGGTCCGGAGTGACGACATCGTAAGCCCAATAGTATCAGGTATTTGAGTGTAATTTGGCAGGTCCAGACCAACTCCGTCAACCACAAGATCCTTCAGGCTCTGACATGTAATTGCTGTGATGACGAGTAACTCAATGAGTTCTACAGATTCATCGCAAGACTGTGTCACGATCTGCAAGTCGTTTCCAGACGGCCTAAGTCTTTGTGATTTGGTATCATGACTGCAGCACCATCAACAACGAGTTCCTTCAGGTGTGGACATGCCATTGCTGTAAGTGCAAGTAGGCCTGTGAGTGACATAGATGATTCAAAGATGCTGATCAGAGCAATATTTCGTATTGATGCATTTTTGATAGAGGTAGCATGCGTGAAGTTAGTCTCAGGTGATACATCTACTGTATACCCATCAACAACGAGTTTCTCCAGGTTTGGACATGACGCTGACGTCAGATAAAGTAGGTCAATTAGTTGGATAGGATTCCTCTGGCATCTTGTGATCAATTCAATGGTCTGAACTGATGGCAGTGGCAACATGTCCTCATCACTTTGTTTATCTACTCGACACCCATGAAGAACGAGTTCCTTCACGTTTGGACATAGCATTGCTGCCAGGGATAGTATGTCCTTTACTTGATGAGTAGTTGATGCCAAATCTGATATAAACCTAATGGCTTGCAACGATGAGGTTTTCCCCGCAGTTACTTCCTGCAGTAGAGATTGCCTGGGCACTTTTACCTTGTACCCAGCATCAATCGTAAGTATCTCAAGAATTGGACAAGATACTGTCATCAGTGTGAGTAGTTCCGTGAGTTGGAATGTGTCATTCATGAAACCGTTGGTCAATGTGATTTTTTGTAGAGATGAGGTATTTGTCCAAATCCTTTGCCACATGTCAATCTGAGTTGGTAAACCAATCATGTACCCACTAATGACAAGCTCTTTTAAGTCTGGGCATAATTCGGATGTCAGGTCAAGTAGGCTCAACAGTTCAAGAGAGGTCTTCCATAGGTCAGGGGTTTTGAGCTGAAGGATCTGTAGTAGTGATAGTTTTCTCCATGTTACATGCAGTGAAAGGTCACCATCGACAACATGCACTTTATGCCCATCAACTACGAGCTTCGCCAGTTTTGGGCAGTACACGGCCATCAGGGCGAGCAAGTCCACCAGTTTTAAGGATGTTTGCGACTCGTTTTTGAGTGAGATGGTGTGTAGTGACTGTGAGCATGCCTCGTACCTAGTGGACAGATGCAGGTCTATATCGATGTGAGTTGGTATTTCCAATTTATGCCAGTCAATGTACATCTCTTCCAGAATTGGACATGATATTGATATAAGGAAGAGTAGATCCGCAAATTGTAAAGTTGAACGAAATTTGTTTGTCAGTGTGATGATCTTAAGTGATGAGTATATTAACGGATGGCTTTGTGGATTTTCAGTGCGATCTAGTATAACTAGTTCATCCCCATCTATCATGAGCTCCTTCAAGTTTGGGCATGATTCTGATGTCAGTTTAAGTAGGTCTTCCAGGTTTAGCGATGACTCGTACTGGTGGCTCAGTGTGAGGGTCCGCAGTAATGGGACCGTGCCAAGAGATGTACCAAATAGGTCAACTATATCGTTGTGCAGTATATCAACTTTATGTCCATCAATCAACAGTTTTTCCAGGTTTGGACATGACATTGAAAGTAGGGCGAGAAGGTCCGTCAATTGGAACGATGAAAGAAAATCACTCATTTCGGTTAATTCGATTGTCTGGAGTAGTAACATCTCTCCCCGCACATGCAGCTCAAAAATCATTTTTGGTATATCTACTGCATACCCACCAAGGGCAACTTTACTCAGGTTTGGACATGATATCGACGTCAGGTTAAACAGCCCCATAATTTGGAAAACGGGTACATTGTAAGTTCCTGTTCCTAATTGCAGCTTTAAGGTCTTCAGTGAAAACAGAACCGGGAACACAATTCTCAACGTCTCGTACTGAAATGTGGTATGCTGGGAAATATGAGCCGGTAGACCAATCAGCGATAATGATTCCAGATATGGGCATGATAATGATATCATATCAAAAAGGTCTGTTAATTCAATATCTGCGATCGTGGTATGAACTCTGATGAAATGTGCAAACTCTTCAATAATTTGTAAGTCCAATTTTGAGAGGCCCTGTGCTGTGGTATCTGAAGAATTTGCAGACACGTTTGGCGTTTCTTCCGGAATCGGTTTATCTCCTATTAAAATATGAAAGAAAAAATATGTTGATATGTTTATACATGAGTGACAAAAAAAATAATTCAAAACTAATGAACTCTTTCACAAGTAACCTGCATTTTAAAAGCTGAGACACCCCCCCAAAAAAGAATAGTCCACTCCAAAAAACACGATTAAGGAGGAAATAAAATGCTTCGTAACGATTAGGGAAGACTTTTTTTATTTACTATTGTTTTCATCTGCTAGTAAAATTATTGCCATCCAGACGTTGGGTGTATCATGCCCGCGAACATTTATTCCTTTCTTTAGGTTCATGGAAATTCCAAGACCACAATATTGTCTAATCAAATTTCTGAAAATCTGATTTGGGCAAATTTACACATAATAGTTGAGATAATTGTAATGTTGGTTTCAAGATATTTCATCATCAATTTATTTATATGTTCCTAAGTCAGAGGCGTCGATCTCGGGGGTGGGGCAGAGGACGATCCGCCCCACAATGGAAATATTGGGGGCAAACTATATCGCATTGCCCCCCCCCCATAATATTTGACAACTTTAAATTCTTAATATGCAATGCAAATACATGTCTATGTTTTAAACAACATTGGAAAGCACTAGAAAACCATTAGACATGGCATAAAAATACTATTAAACACACAAAATTGTCAATTTACAAAATTTTGGACATTTTTTCACTTTTGCACTCCTCCCCCTCCCAATCCGAAACATGGATCGACGCCGCTGTTTCTAAGGTACGAAGGGATACAAAACTGCACGAAGAATACAGAATCAACGACATTTCGTAGGTCAAAATGTTGTTAAATTTGCACTGTAGACGTAGTTTTGTTTCTAATGTGGTCCTTACTATTGCTTTATACTATACGGACCTCCACAAAACAGGGTCCATGTGTACTATTTTGAGTTCATTAATGATGCACATGGTGCAATCGTGTGACAAGCCTGGTGGCGGTGCAGTACCCCCTAACCTTTTGTTTTTGCCGGGCTGTTGTAGTATTATCAGTTCCCACGGGCCTGTCACAGTGACACAATTCATCTTTGAAAAAATATATCTATATACATATGACTTCATTCAAGAGACAAAGTAAAGTTTTATACTGAGCAGGAAACCGCACTTCTGTTTTCCTTCTTCCTATCTTCCTTATTTATCAGCTACTTCATCTCTCCTCATTATATCCCGAAACTCTCCATATTAAAAAAAAAATATTTTGGTATTATTATTAATAACTATGTTCACTGCATTAAACCTTAATTGTTGTTTCCATATTGTCCAAATCTCAGCCCCATGATAACAAAGCTGGTTACACCGCCTTCCACACCTACCTGCCTAAAAATCTGTGCGAATGGTATAAGGTATGCACAGGTAGGTACCATCTCTTCATTTCGTCGGAATCGTTTTAGTGATCCACTTCATAGCAGATCACCTCTTGAGCTCGTATAAAGCTTAATATTGTAAAAGCAATATTTTCCCGTGTTTTACAAAAAAAAATAAACTTGGGTCTATTTGTACTGAGAAATTCAATACATACATGATACTGGGAAATCCAAGGAGGAATAAGATTACATTTAAAGGTTTACTTTTTTTTTCTATTTACCGGGCTTTGTTAGTTCTGTTACAGTCTCGGTTTGTCCTACGTTTTGCACTGATGAAGACGACAGTTCGGGTTCTGATTGATGATACGCCACTATTTCCAATTTCCGGGCGTTTCGTAAGATCGAAAGTGCCTCTGAACTTGAGCAATCATGCTGTAGTCAAACAAAGAAAGTAAATACCAATTAATAACATTTTAGGATTTATTCATACAGGAAAAAGTCAAGTTTAATCAAATATATACAGGAACAAACATCTGATTTTTTTTTAAAGATCTCTGTCAATTGTAGACAATTAGGTATAGGCTAAGGGATTGAATTAGAGCAATTCGTTTCTTTTTGAACGGTGTTTATGCCATTTTGGGTATACTTTTAACTAGACCTTTCTTACAAATTGGTAGACAAAAGAATTATGATTCATTGCATGATTACTAGCCTTTTTCAAAGAATCAAATGCTTGCAGAATGGTAACTACTTTTTTGCCGTAGCAAATCGCAAAGGACTAAATGTGTACACAATGTTAAGTGCTCGATCGAGGGACGCGCGAAAAGAAAAACAAAATAAATTTCCCAAAAGTCAAATGGAAACTACTGCAGTAGACACGCCCTCGCACTATTTAGACATACTGTAGTCCGTCAAACAGAATCTTATATGAAGATCATAAAACATCAAATCAATTTGTCGGATTGATTGGATTGTTAAAGAATGGTAATATCTCACATATTTTGCACAACATATGAACTTGATTCAAGCTTGCAAACGAGTTAGGAGTTGGGGTTAGGTTTTTTTTTCACTTGTCACACTCATACGCGAAAAATCATTGCATGTAATCGAAAAACAGGTGAAATATTCGCTATCATTTATAAATTATTGAAATTTATCGTCAGTTCTAGCAAAGGACATCAGTGAAATTTAGCATCAAATATCAAAGACAGTAAAACACCCAAATATGTCTTATCCTTCTTCTTCTTCTTCTTCAAGAATACTGTCCAACGCCCCAATGCAGGGGCCAACCGGACAGGGGTGCGCAGATGTTAAAACCTAAAACCGACAGCTGTCGAATTCATCATTTCTACAGTGCGTCTCAAAAAAAATTTACACTTTTGAAATGGCCCCTAAACAAAAAAGTATTTCAAATTTTTTGACAATTGTTATATATATGGAAGGCTGAAAGTCTCTTCTTTCATATGACACTAAAAAGGTGTGAAATTGTGTTATGCTTGAGTGAGCATTGCTCACTTTTGTAAAGGACATGAAAATTAGGTTGCGCAGGAATTGGCTATTCATTGTAACAAAAGATACAAGCTCTCTTTGATTATGTGTGGGTATGGGGGGATGGGGGTGATGGGGTAGTGGAATGTAGGGTGTGGGGTGGGTATGGGGTGGAGGGGGTGGTGGGTATAGGTAATTCTAACACACCACCACCTCCCCCACCACCCCTACACCCCCACATCCCACCACCGGGTCCCATCACCCCATACCCTACCCCTTCACCCCAATATGGTAGTCTTTCATGTTTTCAGTCACTCAGATCGTTTATTTACATATCCCAATCCCCACCTAGCTCCACACATCAAAGAGAGCTTGTATCTTTTGTTACAATGGATAGCCAATTCCTGCGCAACCTAAATTTCATGTCCTTTACAAAAGTGGGTCGTGCTCGCTCAAGCATGACAAAATTTTAGACTTTTTATTGTCATGTGAAAGAAGAGACTTTCAGCTTTCTATATATGTACAAATGTTTTAAAAAATCGAAATAATTTTTATTTGGGGGCCATTTCAAAAGTGTAAAGTTTTTTTTTTGAGACACACTGTATAGTTGTAACTCCATCTCTCAATCATCCCTGGCCTACAATGAACTGATTGTTAATTACTAAAAGGTTGTTTGGTTAAAAGAATACTTCATTTGTGTAACAATCTAAAAATTTCAAACAAGTAACGTTTGATAACACTGTAAAACAATTGCCCGTATTTTTACGGGGAACCGTAAAAATAATTGCAGCGATTTTACTGTAATTTTTACGGTTTATCGTGAAAACCTACCGTATTACGGTGGAAAACTGGTAAACGTAACGGTAAACTGTTAAAATTACGGCGAAATTCCTTGCAGCGAGTTGCCAACCATTTCCCGTGAAAACTTTTACGGGAAATGGTTGGCAACTCGCTGCAAGGAATTTCGACGTAAATTTTACGGTTTACCGTTACTTTTACCAGTTTTCCACCGTAATACCGTAGGTTTTTACGGTAAACCGTAAAAATTACAGTAAAATAGCCCGTAATTATTAATTTTCCCGTAAAAATACGGTAATTTTTTACAGTGAACTGTTGACCCCAGAATATGAAGTAGTAGGTACTCCTTACCTATTATCACAGATAAATTTAAGGCAAATAGCAAGATTGGAAGAAGTTCTTACTTTGGTATACTGTTCTAGGCTTCTGCATTCTGCAGTCCAAAATTCATGGTTAAATGATCATTACTTTGGGAATAATCACCATCAGTGCTCATTGTGCCAGGCGAATCTGTTGGGTGTTATTGTATGCGATACATTTCTATCAGGGCACATGCTGGTAAATGAACGCTTGTTCCTCCAAAAGTAAAGACAAATCCTTCCAGCCCGGTGATACACTCCAGCTAGTGTATATTATGTCAACCTATTTGGTTCTTGAGGCATTTTTTTCACTTCTCCCAATCATGTCACTGTAAGTTTGTTATACATATATTACATTATATTCCCCGAGCTGTGTGGAACGAAAAGTCTACTGCAGATTATAGGCCTATACATAATGATAGACATGCAGTTGTGATATATTGCTATCCGTTGACCCAATATGTGGTTTTATTCACAGGGGTTTATGAACACTTACAATTACACGCTTGTCGTCTTCAAACCACGTCGAATCAATGTTCCTATCCACCGAGTGCCCGATACCTGAGTCACCGAGGCCCGATGATTTGTCTGCACGGCTTTCAACTTCGACATCACGTAAAAAGGACTGTAGGTGAAATATGAGGTGGTGTAAATATAATATTTCAGAATTCAATCCCATTGTTCTTAAAATACTACGAGTACCTAATAAATAAATTTTATACAATGAAACATCGATCCGCTTTGCAGTAATAATTATTATATCATTCCCACCTTTCAAGGTGATTGTGAAGGTTTTGAGAAAAAATCAACACATTATCGCTAATACACATGAGGTTTTGTTTTCAAAGTCTTGATTAAATTAATACATTGTCACCGCAGAACAGCTCCTCATCGACTGAAAAAAACTACTAATTTACAAACGTTATTTCTCTATGAAAAATATCCAAATAAGTCATCATGCTTTCAGAATACCTATAGGTTAACCCTAAAAAGCCCGAGCTATATTTTGGCTCTGCGTGGCCCGGGGGGGGGGGCACATCGTGCCCCTCTCTAAAATCTTTATTTTTTGACCAATCACTCTCAAATTTGGCACACGTGGAAACCAACTCAAACTCTAGAAAACACAATAAAAAAATTCTCAAGGTCACCATGTGGGGGCGCTATTCACCATAGTATAATGAAATACATAGAAAGTGGGCGATTTCGTTGGGCATTTCTAGGTTTTCGTCTTTGATATCCACATTAATGTCACATCCAGAGAATACCAGAATACACTTTTTACACTCATGCATGTCCGCCTCAAGATCAATACACTCGGTGTATACAAAATAAGGATTTATTGATTGCAATAACTGTTATTTTTCCACCTTTTCACACTTGACTTGTCCTTTTATTAAACGTCTTGGATATCCCATTAAATCATAACCATAGTAAATGATGTATAATTGTAAATTAAAATGACAGCCTTTACGACAATACCACTGTATCAAGTATTATACTATAATACCAACAGAGATATCGATGCTCAAATTTTGAACTTTTTGGAGGAGTTTACATCGCTTTCCAAAATATATATACTTTTTAATTATTGTATAAAAAATTGCTTGTGACCATGTATTAGATTTATACTTACTTCAATACCACCTTCAAAAAGCGCCGCTGTACGAGTTGGGTCATCGGAGCTCACTGGCTTTGGGTGGGGATCATCTGCCCCAGCTGATCCGCCCAA
>JZLH01S0296390.1:31591-44186 GCA_001188425.1 Eucidaris tribuloides | reverse complement strand
ATTAAATGAAAGGGATTATTCAGAGAGGTGAAATGCGATGTAATAAATTTATTCATTTGTCTCTCTCTGTATTTTAGATCGCAACTGCAGATCTATAATTTTAACAAACATGTCAGAGAAAATGAACCAGGATTCGAACCCGTCGTCTACAGCTATCCGGGCTGCGACAATACCACCGAGCTATCGCTGGTTACCGGCATTGGCACGACGAACAAGGAACAAATACCAAAGATCACATTACTGACAATGTTATGTTAAATAGTCCCAGGCGGACATTTTTATTATGATACCATTATGATGCTGCGCAACTTTTTAATACATGTATGTCAACCCCAAAATTGCTCAAAAACGTGATTTCATGTACAAAATCAATGGAGATTTTGTTTTCAGCCAAAAATCATAAATGTATGATTATTTTTGCTTTTATAGGTTGAAATGAATTAATTTTATGCTGTTTATGATTGCAAAAGTGTCCCCAACAAATTTCGCGGGAAAAACAATAGAAAACAAAAGGTCGAAAAACAAAGAAATACATAAGAAATTCACAAAACAATAAAATACATAAGAAATTAATTCCAATTCGGCAAATTTTTTGGTAGATAATTGTGAGAAATGTCAGGATGAATATTTTCACCAAAAATTAGTATTCTAGTAGCTATTGTCAGTGAGTTATAGGCGAAAACATAATTTTATGCACTTATTTGCATAATTGCTTAAAAAATACAAAAAATAAATTTATTGAAAATTTTACCATACAGTCGTGTAGTTTACATCCGGCTCTATGCGCATGCAAATTTTTGCGGCGATCGCGCGATCGGCGGCCGAGATCTGAAGGGGGGTCCAAATTGACCCCCCCCCAGTAAAACCTGGTCTGAAATAGCCCTTTAAAAATAGGGTTAAATTGCTTCAAATTCTTTTCTTGTACATTTCTAATCTTCATCTTTTAGTCAACATTTATTCAAGAAGTTTATTTACAAACATTCTATAATACTATATGCATAAATAAGCAAATCACACACTTTAATTTTCTTATGCGTACGTGTGTGTCACATGAGACATTTTTGTCTTACCTTGTAATAGCGGTAGCATCCTTCCCAAGGCTTCTTCATACAGCTGCAGTGCTAAGGCGTACTCCTCATTGCCTTCCTATGAGATTTAAATCATCAAGAAGTGTTACAAAACATAACTCAACTGAATATTTCAATTATTGACAATAGCTAGGGGAAAATGCCTCTGTAGGCTGGAGGCATTATAGGCAAAAATCATTACAGTTTACGAAATTAAAAGAGTGAAAGTATTGAAAGAAAAGTTTTGAAAAATTTTGTAACATAAGCAACAGTATCAGGAAAAAATAATGTCTTTAATAATACAAAATACTAAGAAATACTAAAGAACTGGCATGTTAGCTTTATATATTGATTCAACATTTGTCTTTTATCTGATTTTGCTGCATTGAAAATGAACTGTGCAGATTTAATGGTATCTCCTTTAAATATTTGCTTTGATTTGTTAAAAAAACTGAGGTGAATTGACCCACAATCATTTTTTTCTTTTGCTTCCCTAAACAGATTCAAGCCATCGAAAGGACAGCATGTTTGATATTTGATGGCATTGACAGGAATTACTGCTTTTATTGGACTTTTAGTGAGACATCTATTATCTAAGAGATTGATCAATTCAGTTCATAACATGATATTTAAATCAAACTTACCTCTCTATTTGCATCTTTTGCTAACTTCACAGCAATTTTCATCTCAGGATTGCCATTAGCTAGTTTATCTGCAAATAAAATATTGAAAAGTTATAGGTACAAGAATTTTGCAAAATAGGACAAGAAACATATTTACACAACAGTACCTTTCTCTCAACAAAGCAAACAAAAATATTTGATAGTGTAAAGAGTCATAACTAATTCTTCTGATTTTTACAATAATAAAATAAATAAATTGTTTTGCATTGTGAAAGTGAAAGGAGAAGGGCCTAATTGATTAGAAGAACATTATTTATTTTCTTTTCACAACACTCTATCCTAACTATGAATTCATGAACGGTTGACTTCTTGATACTTGGGTTAATGGCATGCTGACAGAGGTTCATGTAACCTGCTATCCCCCAGGCCTAATTTTATCTACTGGTAAATTCTTTTTATTCAAAACAGGGCATCTCACTAAATGCTGTGTAATTTAAAGATGCAGTTCTATACATAGACTTATAACTTACAGAAAGAATAAATTATTGTTGTTCAATTCACGCCCTTATCTCAATTTTCTTTTAGTAATTTGTAATTGTCAGCAGCTTCAAAAATAATGAAGTGCTATGCACACCTATTCATAACAAATTGTTCTGTTCAAAGTGAAAACAAAAAATGTTAATATTACTAATAAATGCTGTGACCAAGGAGATTTGCTACTTAAATTCTCATTTCCATTCAGATACCACTAGTAATGACAAAAGCCAAGCAAACATCTTTCTCTACATTGAACTGTTTCCCACATTTTTTTTTCACTACAGGAACTTTATTTCTGTATTATACATATAGAAATATATATATATATATATATATACATATTATATATTATTGATTTGTGTTCAGGACACTAAATAAATATTTATTTAGTGTCCTGAATGCAAATCAATAATATTTTGGACGCCCCTTTTATTTATTCTCATGTATGTGGATAGATTATAGAATTATTCAAATATTATATATCTACATTATTAACCCGTTGCCTACAGGAACCGGATGTGCCCTGTGTGAACTCTATGGGATTTTCAGAAATCTCGGAGGCAATGGGTTAATATACACACAATAATATATACTGTGTATGATTAATCTTCTCAAGACACTGCCAGTCGCCCGGATGGATAAAAGTCAAACTTAATAACCGAAACCAAGCAGGTTCTGCTTTTTTGATCTGCGCCATATATCACATAATTTAATTTTACTGAGATTTTTCAGTTTTTCTTAGGTACATTGTCTGACACTTTATAAACTTAAATTTAGAATTGATTTTTTTTTCCTAGCATGGATTTGTTAAATAAGGCCAAGTTTAATATAATGGAAAGGTTGACCATTGTGGTGTAGTACTATAAGAGGGTATGCTTGATCAGATGTCACATGATGTAGTTAACAACAACGAAATTATTACTACCATCATCATCATCAACGTTTAAAGTCCGTTTTTCCCACTTTGTGGGGTTGGACAGTTCATTTCCTTGATGGCTCTCCTCCATACTGTCCTGTCATTTGGGTCAATGTGGGTAATGTTCGACACTTTTCTGTCTTCTTTGATAGTTTCCCCCCATGTCTTGCGAGGTCTCCCATGTGGATTCCTCCCAACAACTGCAAAATTTAGTATTCTCCGGAGCCAGTGGGTCTCTTCTCTCCTAGCTACAGATGACCATACCATCTCAGCCTACTCTTTCTCATCACCTGTGCTATCCGTACCAAGCCCATTGATTGGAGGAGGTCTTCATTTCTCTTTCTCTCACATAATGATACATTGCACATCCATCTGACTATCCAATATTTTTGTTTGCTACATTGTGCAACAATTGATCAAGTGTTATCTCTTATGGAGGCCAAGTTTCTCTAGCAAATTTTTCAAACTCCTGCAAACACATGGTCAAGGTAATATCAAGAAAAATTATACTTCACAATCACGCCTGGCCCTCAAATTTTGAGAGATTATAGATCAATGTATGGCTGTTCAGAAAATATAAAATCCCCAAATCAACTTCTCCAACCCAACTACTATATTTCAAGCATTCATGTGAAAAACTACGGCTGCAATTTGTTCTTTTTGTGGCAACAGTCGCATATATTCAAAGAGTAGGTACAAACACCACCAAGTACTATGTGCCGACACAAATTTTTCCACTTACCTAATAAATGGATATCATAGACTATTGTTGACTTTGGGCTTGAGTTGCTTGCCTGGTCTACATCTTCTTTACTACTAGATTCTGATTGCACTGGTGTGGATTTGGGTTTCATGAGCTTCTTCAGTTCTTCTGCTCTCTGCATGTACTCAGAGACACGGACTTTCAAGGCATCTTTCTTAGTGGCATCTTTTTCATCTGAAATATAAGAAATAGAGTACAAAATCATTAAACTGACTTTGGAAAAGAACATATTGTCAGAACATAAACTTTTTGTGTGTGTTTCATCCTTCATGTAAATACTACTGTGGATGTGTCTCCTTTGTAATAAGTACATTTGTGACCTGTGACAACAATACCCTTATAAAGTTACAAACTCTAAAGCTGCAAAAAGTCAAGAAAGACAAGAAAAAACAACTGCTGCGATAATAAAACGAGCACTTGTGGAGCATTACAATTTGACATCAGATGGCTGAAATATCTAACATGCAATGTATGAAGAAATCTGAATATTTAATGTTAATTACCTTCTATTCCAACTTAATGTCTTTATATTTTGCAACTTTTTATGAGTAACATTCAACCCATTGCCTCTGAGATTGTATAATTTTCGAAGCATTAAAGGTAAATGACATGATTGGGGGTAGTCCTTAACTTGGAGTAAAACTATTCTAGAATCAAGTAAACTGTGCAAGGATTCTACTGTAAAAATGTTGTAGTCAAAAGTTGACTCATTTTAAAAGAACTAGCATCAGTAAGCTTTGTAACAGACAAATTTGTTGAGTAGCTCGGGATTTTCTTACTAGCTTTTGAATAATATCAACACAGTACTACTCGCAGGCAAAAAAACAAAAAACAAAAGACTTTGAAAGAAATCTTGGTGATATGTAATAAATTTATTAAAGTGGAAGAAACGGTTACACCAATCTGACTTTCAGACCCTCTCCATAACAAGGCCAGGAAAACCCCCAACAATAATATAGATAATTACCATAGGTGCACGGTCTTATACCCAGTTGTATTGACATTTTGAAGTGAGAGAAAACCTTTTTCCTCTCTTTCGAGCATGACTAGTTTAATCCATGTCAACACTGCGGTATTTACAGAAATGGTATAGTGCCACCTATGGCGAAATACAGTGGATCTACAATGGCACTGGCACCTGTGTGTATGTTTAACTCTTAACATGCCAGAGAAATTACAGCTCTATGGACATTATGTGTATTCTGTGGTGCATACTTGCGACTTCGGCACGTTAAGAGTTAAATAGCATCATGGTCAATTGTCTGGTATGTAAGCAGTAAGATTTTACACACACCAAGTAATTTGTATCAGGTAATTTATTAATGCAAGAAGAATATCAAAGGTTTGATTTCCACAAAAGTATTCATAACTCAACTTGGTTTGGGGGACATTTCACAAAACAGATCCCAAATTCTCTTGGAACTTTGTAGGCCATTTCAAGCCGTTTAGAACTTAGGCCTAAAAAAAAATTGTTGTATTGGAGTAACAGCTCCCTGAGAAATAGAGTCGGTAGGGCGGTGTTTTTTATTTTTATTTTTTAATGGGCCACTATCAGCGCCCAATGCTTTCACGTTATGAACTATAAGTCTACAATTGGCCAATTCGGAAGCCGCTATTTCTTGCAATAGTTCATCAATGACATTATTCAAGTCAAAGTTGAGAAGGACACTGAAAATAATTTTTGGCCCAAGTGTGCCCGTTACCTATACTGCGTAAGACGCCATCGCTAGCTACATGTAGTTAGCGTGGCTAGAGGCTATAGCCAGTGAGGCTCCATATAGAAGCGCACAAAGTGCGTTGTACGCGCGCATACGGTGGGAAAATCGCTGTTCTGTCCGCAACCCTTCCGGGTTTTCAATTCGATCGCAAAGTCAGCACGATATGCGACATCGATACTATCGATAGCAATACAAAGAAAGGAAAAAAACAACGTACGGTCAGGGATATTTTTAGGGTCGGGTGGGTTACGCCAATGCAACAATTTTTTTAGGCCTTACACTGGATAGCAGGTATGAAATATTCCATAGCTTTCAGGTAGAGTTTGATGGCGTCCTTCCACTGCCCTGCCTTATCACACTTCACGGCATTGATCACCAGAGCCCTCTGAAATGAGATGACAAGCAAGCAGTCATATTAGTAGTAAATAGTGTACAGTAGTATTCAAGATTTTAAATCCGGTTTAGTCTCCAATTATGGGGTGGCCGGATTTATCTTGCACTCACAGAAATCGCTCTTACCCCCTCCCTCCACTTTGCCCTATTTGGTGCATCCTCCTCCTTCAATCCAACCCTCCTACTCTCCTCCACCACTTGCTTCTTCCATGTCTTCTATGGTTGCCACCTTCCCATCTGACCAGTGACCATCCATCTGAAATTCAAACGCCCTTCTCAGAACATGATCAACATCCCTTCTCTCATCCGTACCAACGTACTCCATTCGCCTTTGCCATCTGATTCCCAACATTTGCATCAAAATCCTCAGTCCTTTTCCTGTCCATCAGCTTCACACCACACATCGCTCTCACCATTGCTCTTTTAGTCCTTCTTGGAATCCCCATCTCATTTTCACTCAAACACCATGTCGGACTCCCATACAAATCCCACTCACATCTTATAAACCATTCCTGTCATCTTCAGAAGAAAACGTTTTCCCTTTATAACAACTCTTAGCATTCCCTAAACTTCACCCATCCAAATCTTGCCCTCGCTGTCACAGTGACATTTCATTTTCCCCCATTGATTTCTAAGTTTTCTTGAAACAATCATAAATTGCACAATCATGAATCAGTGCTTATTTTCAACTTGAAATTTTGAGCAGTTTATGAGTTTGGCAATTTTTTGTATAATTTTAAGCTAATTTTTTTTTTTTTTTTAGGGGGGGGGGGTTGCTGACATTTGCTACAGCAATAGTTAACAATATCTCAGAGGACACAGGGTTAGTGTTAGAGTTGCCATTGGCTTTCTAGTTAAGAATAGGGTGAGGGTTGGGGAAAGGATTAGGGTTAGTATTAGGGCTGAGGTTTGGGTAAGTGTATGAAATAATCGCCACAGTACACTTAATTGTCGATTTGATTTCAATTGACTTTTACAATTTTTGTAAACAAATTCAACCCAAACATTATCCACAAAGTGCAAAAGGGGTATGATGTCATGGAAGTTGAATCAATCCATCATTCAAAATACATAAACTTTTGAGTTTTCTTTAATCAAGGAATGTAACATTTTATACCTTGATTTCTTTCAATGGTACTACCCTGGCATACAATGTGGTGCATAAAAAGAATATTGTCACACACACATAATCAAAATTATCAATACTAATGCACACTGCACACAGTCATTGTTCAACATTGCCAAATGTTTTCAGATCATTCGTGACATAACATTGTGAAGCCCTCACAACTTACAGCTTTTTCTAAGGAGTCTTGGCTTGGCATGTGATCGAGATCAATGAACGGATGCTGAAAGAAATCATCAAAGTCTATCCTCTCTGAGACATCTCTCTTCAGAAGTCTGGATAAGAGATCCTTGCAATCATCTGATGTTGGAATGGCTGTCGGGATCTGAGAAGTGAACAATAATGATAACGATAATAGTGAAGGACATTGATATTGTGCAGATATCATAATGATATACCCTACTGGACATAACAATATACATGTCAGAAACAAAACCTACACGATTCAAATGTGACCCGTCACCACGATACCCTGATAAAGTCACACAACCCAAAGGTGAGGAATGTGCTAAATATCATAATTATGAAATAAAGTATGGACATGAAGTGTCTTCATAAATCAAAAGTTTTATGACCTTCACATGTTGCAAAAGTTTGAATATTTATATTTTTCACCTGAAGTTTTTTTTCTTTCCATGTTTGTGTTTCTTAAGGTGTGTGACTTTAAGTGGTTATCGTGGTGACAGGTCAAAAATTAAGCGTTTACTCCCTTCGGTCGACCACTATCACCACCGCTGGCTCGCTACCGTCGACTCTGGTCAATGGTCCGCATGAACAAAATAATACATATTCAATTGTACGAGAACAATGCATTTCCTATTCTTTCATCTACTCACACCTTTCCACCAGTACTGACAATTCATTATTTTCCGTCACATACAGGGTCACTCATGCATGAGTGCACCTGTTAACAAAGCACTGTTAACAAAGCACGGGGGATCTGAAAATAATCCAGTATCCTAGGTATTCATAACGAGCAGGGTAAAGAGTTAACTTCCACCAATGAGCAAATGAGGTTTTTAACCTGATCTTAAACTCACGTACTAAAACTGAATGTCTTACAAACAATTGGAGATTATTCCACAGGTTGCGGGCAGCATATATAAATGCTCTATCACCAAGGGTATCTTCTGATTTTCTTAAAGGATGCTTCAGTAATCAGTAGTACATATGTAATCTTGAGAACTTTGAAGGCACTTGTGCATTTGACTTGATGATTTTAATTCTAAAAGCTCTTGTAATACTGGTGACTTACCATGAATTACTTCAAATATTATTACTGGAGACTTTGAATATTATTCTCTACCTTACAGGTAACCAATACAACTCTCTTAGTAATGGACTATAACGTGAGAAAGGAGGAGAATTACAGACCACTCTAGCACATGCATTTTTTACCCTCTGTAGTTGTTATGTTAGGTTAACCAAAAAATGAACTGTTACAATAATTCAATCAACTTGAAACAAGTGCAAGTAAATTGGATTTAAATCCTTTAAGTAATGGAAAACATTACGGGAAATAAAGAGAATAAACACAATGTATCACCTACATTAAATATCATTAGAATCTGAGTCATCAACAAGAATTAGAAAAAAATTAGACATTAGAAAATGATAAACCACAATATGTGTAACTCATTAACCTTGAATGATATTACCTTGTTGCAAAGTTAAAGGTATTGGCTAACATTTACCACAGTTAAAAAAATCTGAGCTACATGATTCCCCATGATACCATTGTCTTTGATAAGGTCTAAAAATGATGCCCTGAAAAAATTGTATTTCAAAATGAATATTTAGTGCTTTAAAAAAGTGAAAATCGTAAGTTGATCGGATTCACCTGCCCGTTTTCTCCCATAGACTTGTACACCTACGCTATTTAAACTCGCCCCAAGTTTTAATTGTTTATTCATGCATAACTTGTCATTGGCAGTGTAACTTTCCAAACTTTTTTATTCTAGGGTGTTTATTTGTCCATATGAACACTACTATGTAGTTCAGATATCAAAATTTGACATTTTTTTAAATTGAAGCTCCACAATGTTAGCCTATCACTTTAATGGTTATGCCTGGTGCCATGTCACACATTTGACTCTATACTCACTAAAGTCCACCATGGTCAACTTACAATAACCCATCAATGTTAACCTGAGTGGACACTGGCATAACAAAATTTCAGTGTTCATAAGATCCGGTGGTAGGTGAAAAGGCACTGTATGTGAGTGCTCATATGACAGTTGGGTACTTTTGGGCACAGTATTGTTTTCATATAATTGTAGCTTTTAGTCAAAAAAACTTTTTTGTTACTTTAGTTAGAATTGTGTGGCAGAAGGGGAGGGCGTTACACACAGTGACTTAAGACTCAAAAGTTTGGGTTCAGGATTTGCAAGTCCATCACTTCCCTTCATTATCATTACCAAATGGTAGTTAAGTACTTACAAATGGTATGTTGAAAGTTTGAGATCCATACATCATGAACATGTTTTGTGAGAAAAACTAATAACGATATGCTATCAGAATATTGTGCTTTCTGTAAAAATTTTGCTCAAATTGCAGAACACGGTTATGTGTACATTTGCATGACCAGCTGAGCACTGCGGTCAGAGGCTGACTATGTACGCTAATATGGTAAACTGCTAAACTCTGCGTGATCTTTGGCTAGTTGTCAATAGGACAAATTTGGAACTAACAGAATTGTAAAATTCATGGCTGTGACTTTGCAAATTTGGAAGTTTAACCGTCCAGATTTTCACCAAAACTATTTGTATTCTACACAAAGGTTCTATGAGAGGTGTTTATTTATACCAATCTTCTCATTGAGAATGATTTTAGCTGATTTCACTCATTTTGTCGTTTTTGGCGTGCAAATTCTAAACCCAATCTTAAAGACAGTGTTACATAAAGACATAAATTCAACTCACCTCTATTGGCTTTGGGCTTCGAATCTTTTCTGCTAACTCTGTGAAAGATCTTGAGGCAAGAGGTGCTCGGCCAAACAGGCATTCTACATTGACAAATAAAACATAAGAAAAATCAACAATAGTTTGTCTTCAATAATAGACACCTCTATACATATATATGTACATGTGTCCTAAATAATGCAAGTTCATACACCTGTTTAAAGGTAGTGTACTTGGCCTGTTGCCTCCAAAATTCTGTACTCACATAGAGATAATACATGGCACATTCTGTTCCTCTACACAATGGGTTAAGGAGGGGAAAGTACCCAGTCAAGGTGTCAAATGGAGGTGCAGTACATGTAACCTGTCCAGGGAAAAAAATACACCAGGGCTTGGGGCGATTTCGCCCCCGAGATGGCCAAAAGAGCCCCCATAAATTACCATAGAGTTCAATAGAAAAGAATATTTAGAAATCACTGAAACAGAAAAAACAGCCCCTAAAAAGAAAATTTTAATTTTTTCCCTGATTACCTGTCACCACGTTACCCTGATAAAGTTGCACATCTTATGGAACATAAATGTAGAAAGAAAAATACTTTGCGTAAAAATATGAGTATTCAATGTTTTGCAGCAGGTGAAGGTCATAAAACCTTTGATTTTTGAGGACATTTCACTTTCATATTTTATATCATAATTATGATATTTGTCACTTTCCTTACCTGTAGATTGTACGACTTTATCAGGGTATTGTGGACTTGTGGCGATGTGTCACATATTATTACAATAAAACTGCAGTACCTTTGGTGTTTGTCTGAATAACTATCACCAGGGTAGCGTAATTTTTTTTTTCTTGTGGGTGCATGTGTGTTTCATGGAATAGACAGCTTTGGTAATGTATGAAAATTATATGCATGATAGCTTTTTGACAAAGGTTACTCTTAACATACTTCCTTTCTTGTTCCAAATTCGAAAAGAAAAACAACATGGAGGGAACAAGCTGTTGCATATGCCGGTCCTGCCGATTGGAATAATTTACCAACATGTAGAATTATTAGAAGTTGCAAATCTTCAGATTCGTTCAAAATCAGTCTACACACTTACTTGTTCAATACTTCCCATTGATTATTACATTCTTCTCTTATAGTTCAACTTTCTTATTCCCTTACTTCTTTGGGCAATTCCACAGGTTGGTGGACAAACCAAACACTACATAAATTGGCTTTATCTTAAAATCATGTTACATTTTATTGGTTTGATTGGCCATGACTTATGAAGAAACAACAGGGCTCATCATTTTTACCTCAAATTTGTTTCTGCAATGCTGAAATGCCACATGTGGGACTAAAGAATAAATAAATCTAAGTTTTATGAAAAATCATAATATTTTCTCCAGTTTTTTCCATGTAATAGTGTAAAGCATATAATACTGCAATGATAGAAGTATTTATTTTCTACTAAATGTCTATTTACGTGAAGATAACCCAGAAAATATGTCTTCGGACAAAATGTAACATATTAACGTGATTAAGCCGTATTCTTGTAATTTATACCAAAACAGGGTAACCCACTACATTTTGCATATGGTCAGTTTGTGACTCTCTATCAGAGTGCTTTGATAAGGGTACACATTTTTGAATGAGAGCTCCACAGGAGGATTTTTTTTCAATTAAGTCCTCTTTACATTTTGTGCATGTCCAAATTCTGTAACGTGAGTAATTGAGACATTTCAATGATTTTCATGAAGTACAGTTTATTTTCTCAAATTTTTATTTTGTACAAATCAGAAGCAACATACATGCTTTGTGATGGCATAAAGACTTTAAGCTATCTACCATTAATAAGGTTGCAAGAGATCAACAAGTCAATCAATGTGCCTTCAAATGTAAAGTGAGTAACCGTGGAATTGCCCCTTTATTCTACCCTATGCCTAAAGCACTCTACAGAGTGTATTTGGCACATATATATACTGTATACGCCAATATTTTTGCTGTTTTGGACTAAATTCAAAATTCGTGAGTGCTAATTTTCATGATTTTAGTGGTTCTTTCATTAGTGTGAATAGACATAAAGTAAAGTGGAAATTTTCAGGATAACTGACTCGCGAAATTCGTGAAAATAAACCCACCACGAAAATTACCACGTATACAGTAATCAGTATGAAACACATTTCAGCTATGTCACAAGAACGGAAACAGGCTAGATGTACACATTCCTAGTCCATAAATTAAAGGTAAATGACACTGATTGGGGGTAGTCCTCAACTTGGGATGAAACTACTCTAGAATCAAGTAAACTAAACAAGAATTCTCCTGTGAAAATCTTGTAGTCAAACGTTGACTCATTCTAAAATAAACAATGTCAATATCACTCGTAGCATGGAAACCTGCTGTGTGGCTCTCTATGGGGCTTACTTTTATCGTCCCCGGATAAAATTAAGATACTCCTGTGTTTATGCTTGATTCTCCTTAAGTAAACAAATTACAGACAAATCCTCCCAGGTGGGAGATCCACTCCTGCTAGTGTATAGTTGGTATATATTTCAACTCATTTGG